>JBBMKB010105506.1:0-10064 GCA_037833945.1 Alaria marginata
TGGTCCCCGCTTCGTTCTCCCACGTGGTCGTGGAGGAGGCCGACCGCGCAGTAGGTCGCTTGTGTGGCGGCAGTGCCCCCGCTGGCGGCGTCCAGACACTCTTGGACGGAGAAGAAATGTTTCCTCTCTGCGCGGCGATGGCGGTGAGGGCCCTACCCACGGTGGCGGCAGCAAAGGTCACAGACGCCTTCGAGGCTATGGAACGCCTCCTTGGCAGCAGCGGCGGCGGCGGCAGTGGTGGCGGTGGCGTGGGAGCTCGCACTTCGGGCGAGGTAATTGCGGCGGCGAGCGAGCCCCAGGCCTTCTGGACTTGTGTCGCCATAGGTGTGACCTCTGAGTGGAGCCTCCGGCACCCCACAGCCCCAGAAGCGCGGAGCACTCTCTCGCGAGCGGTGAGGGTCCTGCTTGAAGGCGCGGCGAAGGCAGTGGGGTCGGATCAGGTGCTTTCTATTGCTCGGGCCTGGTTCCCGGATGGTGTGGTAGACGTGGCCTCCCGAGCGGAGCCGATGGAGATGGTGGAGTGGGACAGTATACGTGTTGGGGGCGTCGGCGGCAAGGGTGTGGGCGCGGAGCTAGGGCTACCGACCACCCCGCAAGGGTCGATCTGCTTTGCGCTCTTCCTGGGGCTTTCTTCCACACTACCTGGCCTCCGTGCGACGGGCATGCACAGCGAGCTCCGCCAGGTGACAGTTGCCGCTCGATTTTTTAACTATGGAATGTTGGGTGGGGCGATCGCAACGGCAGCAGTGGTGCGATCGGGGCTTGGGGGATTCTGAAGCGTACTGTCCTGCATGCCCGCCTGCAATTTCCTCTGCCCATCGTTGGACCGTACTCTTACGAGCGTGCCGTGGGGTTTCCTCAATAATTTGGTGTCGACACTGCGATACTATTTCGAGAGGTCCAGCGCCGCAGTCGCAGTCACAGTAGTGTCGCCGCCCGTACAGTATCACTGCTTGGTGCTTGACACTTTTTTTGGCTGTCGCTTGACACCCCAAAACCTTTAAAAATGTAATAACCACTTAGAAAAAAATAAAACAAAATTTATAACAAATATATTATAAAAATTAAAAATACACTGCAGCTGTGAGATCGAAAATTTGGTCGAACCTCATCTTTGCAAGCTGCGTGTGATACTATCTAAATAAACAAATAAATAAAAAATTTAAAACGTTACACTGCAATAGGTGTTCAACATCGTGAGGGCGTTTCAAGAGGCCGGGGTGTGCGGGGCGGCACTCTGCCTCGCGACTGCGGCGTCGGAGTGCCTGTCGTGCGGGCTCATCGACTCCCCGGCCGTCCTCGGCTGCCTGCGGTCGATCAGTCTCGCGCTCGACGGCTCCTCTCCCTCCGCTCTCCCGGGGGGGGAGCGCGGGGAGCTAACAGGGAGGCTGCCGGCGCAGGACGCGTACCTCGGGGCAGCGGGCCTTGTCGCGGCTTGCGAACGGCGGAAGGTAATTCTTCCTCCAGGCTTCGCGGAGTCGGTGTTCGAGAGCCTGAGGAGGACCGCGGCGCATCGGAGAGGCGCGAAGAGCGGCATCCGCGTGGCGTCTTTGCTGGCGCTCGCGTCCGTGGTGGGCTGCCCGCTTCTGGGTCCCGGCGACTTTGCCTCGAGGTGTGTGGGTCGGATTGTCTTTGTTCTATTTGTTTTGTTTGTGCTTTGTTTTGTATTCTTGTTTTACTTTGCTTTGCTTCGCTATGGTTTGCTTTGCTTTGAGTTGCTTTGTTTTGTTCAGATTTGGCGGTGATGGCCAACCTCGCTATGCGGAAAACGTCCAATGTTTAGAGCTCACATCCATCGTGTTAGAAGTCGAATCCGGGGCCTCCTTTCGCTGTACGGTTTATCTACTCCTCCGCCCCGGCGCTAAATTTACGGTGCTCTCTCGCTTCATTTTTCTCTTATCCCGTTTCCCCGCCGTTCCATCCTGCCGCCTGCTTTTTCTTAACCCCTCTGGCTCGCTAAAAAAACAACCGCGCTTCTCGGCGAAAGGCGTTCGCGCGTGTCTTCCACCACAAACCGGAGGACGGTGGAAGCTCTCTTGAAAGATCTTGAAGAGGCCATGGAGGGCACATCCTTGCGCCCCAAGAACGCCGCGGCGCGGGTCTGGGGCTGCCTGTCGGCCGTCGGTCAAGACGAACGGTCGGTTGGTAATCCGACCTTGCAGGCTGCGCTTGGCTGGGCGGAGGGCGGAGAAACGCTCGGCACACATTCCAGCGGTGGCGGTAGCGGTGGCGTGGGGGGAGGGGGGGTTGCCGGTACGATTGCCCCGGGCGCGCTGTACGTGGCTCGGGAAGGAACGCTGATGAATGTGGTGCTGACAGGTCTGCAGTCCGTGGTGTCGGGTGCTCACACCGTCAGGGTTGAGGCGCAGGAAGAAGACCCAAAAGATGAAAGCAAACGGGGCGAAGGCGAAGGCAACCAAAAAGAAGAAACACGAGAGAAGAGCAAGAAAGGAAAAGGCGAGCAAGAAAAAGGCAAGCAAGAAGCAAGCAGACAAGAGAAACGCAAGAAAGGAAAACTCGAGCAGCGAGAGGAAGTCGCCGCGCCGGCCCACCCTTCCCTCTTCGCAGCGTCGGCCGTAGCGAGCCTCAAAACCTGCCCGGGCCTGCGAGTGCCGCACCTGCAGATGGCCGCGATTGTCGGGGCGCTGTTCAGGGGCGGCCACGGGGCGGCGGTCGAGACCGGCTGCATCTCGCTGGCGCTAGCCCTCGCGGACAAAGAGCAGGCGTACTCCACCTGGCTCCGCGGCCTGTTCCGCAGAGAGCTGTTCGCGAACCTGTCATGGGAGGCGCGCCGACATCTGATCGCCGTTTTCGACGAAATCGCTGCGAAGGTGCCGTCGGGAACGGAGAGGGGCCTGGTCGAGGAGGTCTGGGACTGCCTTGCCTCGAACTTGTTTTGCCCCGCGCCGGAAGGTTCGGCCTCGCGAGGGGGGGGGGGTGCTGTCCGACCGTCCCCAGAAGACGTGGCGCAAGGGGCGGCTTTCCTGTCTAGTATGGGCAGGAGGCTGGCGGTGGTAGAGACGGCGGCAGCGGCTGGGGCAGCGGAAGAAGCGGGAGCGGACGGCAAGGTCGAGATAGTAACGGCCGATACTTTCTTGCCTTGCTTCATGAAAGCGTTCGCGCCCTTCGATGATGGTGGTGATGGCGATCTCGCGCTGTTGGACCGGGATGCCCCAGAAGCCCCGCTCTGGGACGCCCTCGTGGGTGTGCTCTCGCGCCTCCCCCGCGGAGACGTGGAAAACGCGATCGCGTTCAAGGCCGTGGCCGCCACCGCGAGGGAGTCATCCTCCGAGAGCCTTTCCCGCCAAGCTGTTCGAGCGTACCTCGTCAGCAGGGTGGCGGCGGCCGAGAGAGCGGCTGGTCAGAGTCAGTCGGAGGTAAGCTCCTTGTCAAAGTTACCCTCCAACCTCCCTTCCTCGAACGGCGGAGCTGCCACCGTCGCCACGGCTAGGCTCGGTGCTGTGGCGAGGTGGGCAGCGCGAAGACGGACCGACCAGGGGGCGAGCGCGGCCGTCCTACCTCGTCTCATCGAGGGTCTCGAGCGGGTCGATGCCGCCCCTGCGAGGGGCAAGTGGTTTCAGACCCTGCTGGACACGGCCGCGCTTCCCGAGAGCTGTCCGACCCGCGCCGCCGCGCTCGTGAGCGGCGCCTCGGCGGCTTGGGAGCCCTCGAGCCTGGGGATGCTTGTGGTTGGCGATAAGGCAGAAGAGCTATTGGGAAGGGGCTTGCGCGGTGAGAATGGCGGTGATGAGAACCGCGGGGGCACTATTTGGTACTCGATGAGCGTTACGGCGCCGCGGGCGGTAGCGGAGGTGGAAAAGGGTTCGCCGGGGAGCAGCGCCGAGGTGTTGGCGCGTCTGTTCAAGCTGTCGGGGGTGTTGTCGCGTCGGAGACGAGAGGCCGCCGGAGGGGCTGGGGCGGACGGCGAGGGCGGCGCGAGGGAGCTGGGGGAGGTGCGGTCGGGTGTGGAGGGTTTTATCAGAGGGCTTAGGCATTCCTCGCCAGTGCTGAAGGGGGCGCTGTCGAGGCAGTTTGCCTTGTTCGCGGAATCGATGGCGGCCGAAGAGGCTCTATCTTGTGTGTAGCAAGGGGTCACGGATGCGAATAGTATTTGAGGTGTAACGTGTATTTTATGTGGTCACCTGCTCCGTGCCGGTGGGTGCTCTCCCTTGTGAACCCTTCTGAGACTTTAGGGGCAACGCGACGAAAAACAACGGCGATTGCACCATCGGTCACACGAAGAAACCCGGGATGCTGGGTTAATGAATGAATACATGCATTGCCCGAACTACAACAGTGCGAGAAGTTGTACGACACGTGCGCAGCATAATACTACTCGGTGTTGCGCTTCGCGCTCACGCTTTGATAGCAGATGGCTGATAACACCGCACTCGCTCTCATTATGTGGTCGCCACGCTTGGGTCCCCAAAAGGAATACGGTCAAACTGCACCACCGACCCCGGTCCTCGATTCGAGATTGTTGAAAACCAACACCCGTTGCGTGCACCACCCGGCCAAGCCAAAAAGATAAGCGTCAAAGGCGGCATCCTTTCCGGCCGCTATGAGAACGGCGAACTAAACAATAACCCTCCTCTGGCATACTGGCCACACGTCGCACCAAACCAGTGGCGTCAAAATAAGAAGTAAGCGTCCTTCCTTGGGTCTGCTGCTCCCTCCCCGTCTCCCTCAGTTACGAGTAGCACTAGGCTATCAGCTACACAGTACATCAGCCAACGAGGTGAAGCTAGCTAAAACTCGGCTGCCTTGCAGCTGTAATTGCCGCCCGTCTTAGAGCCGTAGTGGCAATGGCACAGGCGGTCCCCACCAAAACAGCCGAATCCGCTCCAAAAAAAACTGACCAATCAGAAAACTGCGGTCACGAAATCCCTTTCTCTGCACCTCGCCTGTGGTAAACCGTATCGGTTACAACCAAACACATCATATACCCGTGGGTACTATTATCACGTACCGTATATACGGTACTTCCTTTTTGTCAATATACGGTACTTACCTTTGGGCCAAACGAATACTTCCCGTGTGACCGAACATTTACGGTGATATTTATCATTGTACCGGTATGTGCTTTTATCTCAGTCCCAAACATGTACCCCCGTATAATAGCATGCCATGAACGTATGCACAAACCTGTACGTATATTCCTTGCAATTGGTTGTCGGAGCAACGCGAAAAATCGTACTACAAATATGTACCACAGTAGTTATACTATAAATATGTCTGATCTATGTACAGCAAGCAGTAATTTCGGAAAGCGCCCTCGATCTGCTGCGCAACTACTGATACTGCTGTAGAGCAAATTTTATGTACCAGGTACGAATATACGGGTCTGCCCTATGCACCCCTTCCTGTCTAACGCGCCGCACGGACGTAGTTGCCGCGGGAGCTCAAGGCGCCGCTTCGGCACACTTAACACCCGCCCGGGCTCTCGCCAACGCTTCGCGCTTTCAACGATTTCAACAATAACGCGGATTTCCTACAAAAAACTTGAGGCAGCCTTGCTCCTACCGCTTGAGTGATCCGGGCTACAGGTCGTGTGCCAGCACTCGCGCGGGGGTAGATATACGCAGACGGTGGGCAAAGCCGGAAGCGTTTTCCTCGCCAAACGCTGCGCCCCCCTCACCTCTCAACCCCCCATCCCCTTCCCCTAATCTGACAACAATAACGCCAACATACGAGCACAGTGCACACCTTTAACACACCTCTAGACAGGTGTACGCGCAGAGGCTGAGACAGAGAGGACACCTAAGCTCGTTCGCCAACCCAAACACAAAACGTTCAGATGGAGCTATACTGTCTTATAGCTGTAGCGGGTCAACAACAAGAGGGAGTAATTGTTGGCTGCTCGACGCGAAAACCTGCCAACGGAAAAACCTTGCCTGGATCGCTCCAAACTGAACAACAACCGTTCGTCACATCGCACGCAATGACCAATGACACAATAAAAAACAAAATAGCCATGTACGCAGCGGCAGGGGGCTCAAATCAAGCGCTACAGCTTGTTTTCGCAACCAAGGTAATCTGAGCCCGGGATTTCCGCAGCCGCTCGCGCATACCGCGCAAAGACTGGAGGGCCTCGTGGGCGTGCTCCACTCCGGACGCGACACGCTCACGGTGCCACCGTACGTCTTCCTTAACATCCTCTAGGGCTAGATCCACGTCGACAGCGATCTTCGACAGACGATCTTGCGCCGCGGCACACTCTGCTCCGATCGCAAACCACGCAGCAGTGCGATCAGCTGCAGCAGTAGCGGCAGCAGACGCAGCAGCAGCAGCAGCAACAGCAGCGGCAGCAGCAGCGGCAGCAGCAGCAGTAGAAGCGGAAGCAGCAGCAGCAGCGGGCACTTCGCCTTCTCCAACCGCGCGGTCTTCACTAACGGCCGCCGCAAGCGACTCTTGTTTCCCGCCAGCCTGTCCCGCGGCGGCACCATCAATCCTCGCCGTCGAAGATTGCGCCCCCGTGTCGTCCACGCTATGTCGCTGCACCGCCTGATGACTCGAATTCGACGCCCGTCCTCCTTCTAGCGGCTGCTCCGGGTTTTCCGTATGGTCTCTGGCGTCCCCCTCTATCGGCTGCGCATCGTCCCTTGTCGTTACTCTCGCTGCCGTTGCGGCTGCCGCCGCCGCCACCTCCGCAGCCGCCGCTGCCGCCGCCGCTGCCGCCGCCGTTGACGCTTCCGCCCTGGTGCTGACGCGGCCGGAAGCTCGTGGATGCTGCCACGCCGGGGCAAGCCTCCGTCGCCGGAGGGACACCTCGCAAACCTCGCTGAGCGCGTCGGAAGCGCACATGACGAGCAGCTCCCAGAGGAACAGCTGGCCGGCGCACCAGGCCGGCTGACCGCGGTCGCGGCTCAGCAGCTTCACCACGTCTCTGAGGCGGGAAAATAGGCGGGGAACGTCCCAGCTGCTGCTGCTACTGCTGCTGGAGCTGCTGCCGCCGTCACTATCACCGTCGCCGCGCTCTTCGCTGCAGCAACCGGCTATATCCACGCCCGCCGATTCGCGGTCACCAAGCACCCCCCTGTGGAGGCCTAGGATAAGGTCGTAAACAAACCCCATCATCTCGCACTCATTCAGCACCCCCTCTCGCACGGCGGTAAGCGCGAGCGCCCAGCTTCTCTCGCATTCATACTGGACGGTGAAAAACCCGCTGTGGCCGTCATTAACCACCAAATACGGCCGCCCTTCCCCGCCGGCCTCCTCCCCCTCGCCACCGCTTCCGCGGTCCTTCGCCCCATCCACGTCTCCGACACCCCCCGCCCCCGCACAAACCCCGTTCTCGGGTCCGTGGGCTGGCTCGCGAGGCATACCACGAAGAGCGATAGACGCCGACTCTTCGGCCATTAGAAAGCTGTGCACGGCCTCGCCCGGTAGACTCCCCGAATCTCCGCCGCACCGCCCCCACCCTCCCTCCGCCGCACCATCAGCTGTTCGATCGGGTGCAGCCTGCGACCCGCTCGCTGCCCGAATGCGTAGCGGCACAACCCACCACGTCCCGCTGCCGCCGCCGCCACCGCCGCCGCCACCACCACTGCTACCGATGCTCCCCGCAGGTTCCGACCTTTCGCCGGCCGCCGCCGCCGCCGCCGCACAGCAGTCTCCATCGGCAGTGTCTCTGGCCTTCGAGTCAACGGCGCCGGCGCCTACGGCACACGCGCCTACATCGCCTCGGCCTTTTAAGGGCGATCGAGTCTCCGGGCAAGAGGGGCCTCGGTTGCGGTTGTTCACAGGTGCGTCCGTTCGGAGCACTTTCGTTGACCTCGCGGCGCCGCACTCCTCGCTGCTCGCTCCGCCATGCAGACTTTGCGGACACGTTTGACCTGCCCCCGTAGCTGTCCCCGTAGCTGCCCCCGCAGCTGCACCGGCAGTCGCACTGCCGCCGCCGCCGCCGCTTCCCCCCCCCCCCGGAAACGCGCAAAAGGAGAACGGCTCCTGAACGATGGAGAGCGTGTCGGCTGCAGACATCCGCACGCGCAGTACGGGGAACATGGCGCGTGTGAGCCACGGCCGCATGAGATCTCGGACGTTTAGCGCGATACCGTCTCGGTCGCACACGCCCTGCGCCACCACCAAAACGCAACGCAACGCAACGAAACGCAACGAAACGCGGCGGGATTGGATTGCGGTGGGAAAAACGGGGATAGGGGACGGAACGGGGGGGGGAATCGCGGTGGGAGTTGTATTATCTCCGTTGAAATGAAAACCGCGGGAAGGGGTCAGAGTTGCGTGTGGGGCTAGAGGTAGGGGGAATGAGTCGCAGTTACAAGGGAGGGAGCTTCGTTGGCATACATAAGTGTGATATGATAGACCGTTTAGTTACCGCACAGCTTGGGCCGAACCCCCGACGGAAGGTTATTATTGAATTAACAGATGAAAATAGACCTACAAAGCATATGATAAGGACAGCCGTGGCCAGCGGGGATACGGGAGTATGCTACTGAGACACGGTCAGCGCTGACACGATGTCTCAGTGAAATTTACGATATAGTGGTCTAGGAGTGCTGTACAGCCTTCTATATGTGACATGTGACGCATGCTACGATGAAGGTGCACCATTAGTATTTGCCTTCTGGGGCTCTCTCTTGAGGAGTTCTATACCTCACCGAAAAACCGACTTCGAGAAAAATGAAAGTGCGATCCGACGGACAATCTCATGTGGCCCAAAAAAGGTACGCAACGAAAACGATTGTAAAACTATTGTAAAAAACTTTAACTGGGGTTCCAGCGATATTGGGTAGTTTGTTAGTCTAACTACTAATACTACAGTAGTACTCAAGGACCCCCGTCAATCAGAAATGGTTTAGGACAAAAAGAGGTACCTGTACCCCCATCGTAGCTCGCATCATGTTCAACATCCTTCGTAATCACAATGACACACTCTCGTAACCACCCCAACACACCCCTCCGAAAGCGTGGCTTGGGAAGTGTCCTTCGAAATGTCGCAGTCGCCGTACGCCCTGTATGTGAAGCAAGGGGACTCGCACTTCGCGCATTTACGGGATCCTCAACACCCCCCCCGGCCGAAGGTTGCAAAGCCCCTGTACGAATATGCTTGCTTCGTATACATCCGTTCATGAAACAAAACTTGCAAGGGCTGGGCGAGGGCGGGAGCACAACCACGGCAACGCCCTCCCAACCCCCCCCATTCACCAACCTCCCATGCTGATGATGTTTTCACACAATCAATAGCTCCTTTTCCTGAAATCTAGCCCGTGGTCACGAACAAGGCTGAAAAACCATCCCCATGATTTTTTTAACAAAAAAAACAAAAAAAATCCTGCGCAGCTAGCTCACCTGCACCGCCCTCCAGAGGTCTTCCTGAGTCGCGCACACGTACTGGTGGTCCACCACGAAGCGCCGCATGCCCTCCAGGAACCTGGCGCCGCCAACGCAGTGGCACAGCATGCGGAGGACGCTCGCGCCCTTGCAGTACGTTATCGTGTCGAAGCTCTGCATAATGCTGGCGATGTTCCCGTTGTGCTTCTGGACCACGGAATGGGTACCTTCCTGGGAGTCCGCCTGCGGCAGCCGCCGCGTGAAAGGGAAATAGACGAGCAAAAAAATGAGGCGACGCCAACAAGGACGGCTTAGACGACACAAGAAGAAAGGATGGCCTAGGATGAAGAGGAGGAGGCAAAACGAGTCATCCGCTGATGTCACACCGTAGTCGCGGGAAATGCGGGAGAAAACGAGCGAAAACTACCAGGACTTACCCTAGCAACCCATGCTGGACACAAAAGTCCTCGCGCGCATGCTGAGGCTGATAGCAGGGTAGGGATGGGCGGGGGTAGGTGGAGAGGGAGGGGGGACGAGGGGGGGGAGGGGGGGGGCAAGGCGCTCAGACAGCATAGTTCTCCCCAAAATTCCGAACCATCGTTCCGTCAGAAAAGGGCAGCCGGGTCTCGTAAAACCCTGCAGCGAAAAGACAACTACTGCGTGGGCAAACGCCTACGTCGAACACCCACCAGCATCGCCTGGAAGAACACTTCGCTCATGAAGTTGGTCCAGACGCGATATGATGAGTCCAGAGAGTCCACCGCAACGTACTC
>JBBMKB010105517.1:0-10063 GCA_037833945.1 Alaria marginata
CGAGAAGAGGGGGGGGGTGAGGGGTGACGGGGGTAGGGAGGGGGGGGAGGGGCTCTGCTGTTAGCGTTTGTTGTGCGATAATTTGCTAGCGGTGGTGTGTGTGTCGTATGCGAAAAAAAATGCGGGGCTCCGTACTTGCGCGTAGGAGCAAAGTTTATACTGTAGTAAGCACGCGAAGGAGAGCCGGGCGTGGGTCTTTGGCGCCGCGGTGGGATGGTGGAGGCGGTAGAGGGAAGGGGAAGAGAGAAGGGGGGAGTCTCACCGTGACAAACCAGCCGCCTGTCCTGCAAAGGTGAGGTGGTATCAGGTTTGGTCAGGTGTGGCACGCACGGGGGATAGCAGGGGTTTGATCGCGAGATCAGGGGCCCATGGGTGTGCGTCCCCGCTCCCCGAGATGTGGCGTTCTTCAGTAGAAGTTGCGATTTTGATTTCAGAGGCCGGTTGTGCGGTAATGGATGATGGTCGGGACATACACGCCGTTGTACGTGATACATCCCATTCCTGGTCGCGAGTGAGGGCGAGAGTGGCTTGGCTGCTTCGAGGCTGTGGCTCCAGCCGCAGCCGCAGCCGCAGCCGCGTCGGAGGATCGAATGGCGATGGGAGGGAGGGAGGGGGGGGTAGTCTATGTGATTGTGGCCGAGGTGGAGGACACGTTAGTTCATTTCCCGTGGTCCGTTGCTCTTGAGTATTTTCACCTTTTTTTTCAACTGCGTTTGTTGTATTACGTAAGCAGACGGAAAAAGGGAAAAGGTACCCTCTAGCTTTTTTTACGATCGGTCAACTGATTTGTTTTTTTAGAAAGTTTTGAGTTTTGTCAAAAAAAAACTTGGATGTTGTGCGTAATACTACTGCTTCATGGCGCCAACCATGGCCTTGCTTCTAAGGTAAGCTACCCCGCGTTAAGATTGTAGAAGATTCTGGACTATGGGCTACGTATGGCACCTTTTTTTTTGCTGCATTCATGCCCGATAGGTAGCGGCTGCTTCGAGCCACGGCAGCGTGCATCCGCTCAACCGCCTTCTGCCCACAATCACTTTCACAAACCCCCTGCTTCCCCTCCTTTCTGCGTGTCCCATAACGGGGGTTGTCGACCGTCCCTTGGAGGCGTGTTTGACTAATATTGCATTTCTCGCCCCTGTGTTGTTGTTTTTGTTGCGTGTTTGGTTTTGTTTTGTTTTCGCGCCATCGTCGAATTGGTTGTCGTTCGTTCGTTTTGATTGGTAGATTTGTGGGGGGAATTGAGTTGTGCTGTGCGTGGACGAGCCATGCCGTGTGTCGGAGGTCGTAGGACACTACGCATGATCTTGCGAGGAGGGGGAGGAGGCCGGCAGCGCTGGCGGCGGCAGCAGCTGAGGCGGTGGTAGTGGCGAGGGAAGCGAGGAAAGCAAGGAAATGTTGTACTTGAAGTACAAGTATAGCGTTATATTGAGCAGGCGTTATCTCGTAATTGTCTGTCCGTCGCAATAGCTTAGTGGGTGTACCAGGTACGTCACAGCAAGCCGTGTGACGGTGGCTCGCTTCGCTCTCGTCTGCGTCGCAAGGTGTCGGTTTGTCCTAATTGCTTCGGGGGGGTGCGCCACAGCAGCAGCAGTGTGTGCGTGTGTGAGTGGCTGCGAATCGCTCGCGTGTGCGTCCCGTCCCGTACAGGAGGGTGTTGGTGTCTGCGCCGCGGATACCTCGAGACTGCAGGAGACCGAGTGATGCCGTGGAAAAAGTAATAACCGTTTGGACCACGCACTTCCAATTTCTCGGGTTGTTTTGTGGGGGGAGAAATAAAATCGTTTGGGCCACCCACTGCCCAGTTATCGGGTTGTTTTCGGGGGGATATGTATCCCGGGCTTGCCCGAAGTTTTTTCCTCTCGGGTTGTTTTCTTGGGATTAGTGTAAAACCTAGGCTAGCCCGATTTTGTTTTTTCTCTCTCCCTTTCTCTCTCGAGCGCTTCCACACGCGGAGCGGGAGTGGTACGGCGTCAGTCTTCGACTCGCTCATCTTGCTCTGGACCGCGGAAAAGAACCGTTGCTCACGTTTGTTTACGGTCTTACGGGGGGACGTGTTTCCAGTAGTTTTTACAACGACTTAGAAATAGATTTTTCGGGGAAAGGGGCGATCGTTTTCCAGGATTTTTTTTACTCCCGATTATTATTGCTCAGAAGGCGAATAAATCGTGGTTTCGCAGTTCTGTTAGAAATATCGAAAATCGGCGCAGCCGGGTTTGTGGCCCGTTTCGGATCCGGGTTAAGGTCAGGGTTGGGAGTTGGGTTGGGTCTACACCCGTGCCGTTGTCCCACAATATAAAGTGCTTCCCAGCCTGCACAATCTGCAACAGTGAAAAGCCCGACCCCTGGAGGGTCTATCTTAAGGCGTTGTTAAGTAGACTCCGTTTTCTCGCGTTATCGATTTTTGGTGGAGAGTTCGAGACACCAACAACTTAAAAAAAAAACTGCGGATCGGTGGCCCTCTGCTGGCAGTCGCTTGGTGGGGGCCGCTTGGAGAGCCGCGCATCTTTTCAAGGCGCGGCAAGTGGGCCGGTACTATGGTAGTGGTGGTATTCTAGTAGTTTGATAGCAGTGCCGTATAGGTGTGGCGAGACGTGCTTTTGTGTTAACAGTACGTAAGAGATAACTTATTTTTTCTTTCTCGAATTATTTCTCGAAAGTTATATTAGAAGAGAGCGTCTACTCGTGCCTGTCCGGTTGCGCGGGTGTCCACGGTCTAAAATATAATGAGTGATGGAGCTGATGGTGGTGCATAGGGCTTGCTAAAATATTTTTTGCTATTTTTTTGTTAGTTGCTCGTTCGTGGTGGGAGGATGAGACTCGCCAGTTAACCCCTTCACAACTTGCCCTATCGATAACATTTTGGGGAGAAATCGTTTGGAACGAGTGTGGGATATTTTCGCAATGGTGGCAAAAAGCCGAGCGGGGGCCCAATGATGGTTGAGTGCCGATTTGGTACACTGCTACTTCCACCTGTTTGTCGCAGGTTTGCCAGATGTGATGATGCGACAGACCGATCAGGCCGCAGACTTGGCCCCCTCTTTGGGGATAGAGCGACTGCAGGGCAGCGTATTCGTGCAGAGCTGTGACGCATGCATGCATGCTTGCAGCACACTGCTCAGCCGTGTACGTAGCACATCGACACTCTAATTAAGACCAAATCGTCTAGAGAAAAAAACGAACATACCGCAATTCCTTTACAAGGGCAATTGCAATTCGCCGATAAAGGTCTCTTCCGGGCCGATATTCCAAAAACGTGATGGTTTGCTGTGTTCGTTCGTGTCCGCTTTAGTTAATTCGTACCGGAACCCTTTCGAATTTTCGATTCTAGGGATTCTCGGTCCAGGCTATCCTTCGACGCCAACATCCACTCCATTGACTATTAATCATAATTTCTCTGACCCCCACGAAGTTTCAGCTCATTCGGTGCCTCCTGTGTCTAGTTGTGTTAAGTCGGCAGCGCGTGAGCCTTCTCGGATTATTTTTCCGTGAGGTAAACGCGACCCAAATCCAAGAAGACGAGCTACGAGTGTCTTCGGTTTCTGCATTCGGGTCCGTCTGGGCTCGCGGACAAATCGTTTTAAGTCTACCGCCGACTGCCGGCCACTCGCGCCTGCTCCTTATGCCCGCCCGGTCCTCCTCGGCGCCCAGCGCCGCTTGAACAGCTCGCGCCTGCGCTGCCTCGCGTTCAGGATAGTACGCCAACGTACCGTGTTGACTAGGTTATCCCATTACAGGAGGGGCTACGATGTAAGAGAGGGGTGTGTCAAGCCAGGTAAACCTCTCTTAAACCGGTATGTCTCTTAAATCGGCATGGGTATAATGTAGCTTTCAGTACCCGTGCCAAGCCATTTGACCTCTTAAATCGGTGCTTCTCTTAACCCCTTCACAACTGGAAACCCATTTTTGGGGACAATTTACTTAGAACTAGTATAGGGAGGGGTTTTCGGGCTCTAAAAGAGTTAAGTCGAGCTCTCATAAATTGCAACCCCCCCTGTGTACACGTTACTGCAAGACGAGCACCGTGCCTATTAATAGTACTACTTCGTATATTTCCTGAGAGGCGCTTCGGTGGACGGGCACGGCGGTACTGGCGTGTGAGGCATCGGGAGGTACTGCGGCAGTTATAGCTAAAGCGGCCGCGCGTCGTATCGAGACGCAACATTTTCCAAAAACTAGGTTCCGAGAATAACCCTGCCAATTATGATATGTCATTTGTTACTTTCGAAAACCTTTCTCCATGGTTCCAGTTTTGACATGGCCGAGAAAACGCAACGCACAGACTATCAATAGTCAGTCTCAGTCAATCACCCAATGCCAGTACACAGGAGGGGGCTCGAGCCCGGAAACATCCCAGATTCCAAATCCAAAACAAACATGCAGAACTGATCTTCTGTACGTATGGGTAGCTCTACAGCATTACAACAAAACTTAAAATTGACGTCGAGGGACACATAACTTAAAACGATGGCCGTTCGGCCGATGGCGGAATTAAAAACCAGTACGATAAAATGTGTACCGAATAAAGCAACGAAAGGAAGGCGGATCGCAGGCTTGCGGCATGTGCCACTACCGTTAAGTGGAGCGCACGCGACCGCCATTCGTACACACCCCTTACCAAGTTGGACGCTTCAGAGCGCTGCACGACGTTCCCCCTCCCCTCCCCCCCCCCACGCGCGCGCTGTCCCTCGTGCTTTCCGCGCGGTCGCTTTACTACTGTTCGACAGTTGCAACCGGTACGCGAGGTAAGCCAAAAATCGGCAACAACAAAAAACGCCGCTGACACTGACAAATCCCGTGTTGCGCCACCTGTCGTAGCGCTGGCTGGACGAGACAGAGGCATAGAGCCGATACGACTTTACATACTTACGTTTGTCTATCTGTCTGTCTGTTTGCCTTGCCTGTCTGGCTGTCTGCCTGACTGTCCGGCTGTCCATCTATCTAGCTGCCTTGCCTTCCTCCCTATGTATCGGTCTGCCTGCCTGTCTATCTGTCTGCCTCATTATTTCTAGCCCTCTATGTTCCCCTCTCTCTCTCTTTCTCTCACCTCCCCCTCTCTCTCTCTCCCCTCCCCCTCCCCTGAAATGAGTACACCTCCCCCCCCTCTGCCCCGTCTCTCTCGCCTCTCCGACCAACCAATCCCCCCGTCCATCCGCAGACAGCAAAACAAAACCCACTCCAATACCACCCATCCCATCAACCCAAAACCATTCTTCTCCTTCTCCTTCTCCTCAATGCGCCCCCTTCTTAACCGCGCGCTTGGACATGATCCCGAACAGTACCCGGGGCGCCAATGTTCTCAACAGCACCGCCACGTTCGTCTTCAGGTCCGCGATCACCAACTCCTCCTTACCCCCCGCCGCTGCCGCCCATATCTCGTCAGCGACTTCCCGTGGGTCCCGGCCGCTCGCTGTTGTCGGGTCCATCTTGGCGTGCTCGCTGCCGTCCCCCGTTAACGCGTGCATCGACAAACTTTATGGGCGAACCAAGGGGGGGAGGGGATGGGTGCAAGAGCAGAACGTGCGCGAGGAGCAACACCAGACAAGGTTATCGGTGGGGGGGAGGGAGGTAGAACAAGAACAAGATCAAGGACAAGGACAAGAACAAGAACACAAATAACAAGAACGAAAACAAGAACAAGAACTAAAACAAGAGCAAGAACTACAACAGCAGCAGCAGCAAGAACTACAACAGCAGCAGCAGCAAAAACAACACCAACAACAACAACAACAACAACAACAACAACAACAACAACACGAAAACCGTTCCCTGTACGCACCTCGTCCTGACATACCCCGGGAAAACACTGAGAACACCAACCCCCTGTTGGGCCCTCTCGGCCCTCAAGCAGTCAAAGAAGCCCACCAGCGCGTGCTTCGAGGCCGCGTAGCTCGAACGAAACGCCATGCCGAACTTCCCCTGCACGCTGTTCACGACTATGAAACGAACGTCCGACCCTGCCCAGCCGCCGCCATTTTTCCCGATTTGGCCCCCCACCCCCCCCGCCCCTGTGGGCGGCGGCGGTGCACAGGCTTCTAACAGCCCTTTCGCAAGGCCGGCGGCGCCGAAATAGTTGACGTCCATGACCCGCTTGTCCACGTCTAGAGACGTTTCTGCCACGCTACCGCGCGTGGAAATCTTCCGGTGTTTTTGGTTTTTAGTTTGGGTCGCGAGACAAACGTAGACGAAGAGGGAGGACGACGGACAACGTGAAAAAAACAAAACAAAAAACACGAAGAGGTTTAGCGTTTCGACTGGCTCCATATTATGTTGAAAGGGGACCTGTGGAAGTACCGACTGCATGCAGTGCGTGTAACTACTGCTGTGCTGGTTAATCAAGGCGGCCGCGGCAGCAGCGGCGGCGACGGTGGCAGTAAAACGGCGCGACAAGATAAAGAGGGACGCTATAATATTTATGTCGTGCCATATTATAGGACGGAGAGATAACAGCCGGAAAAAAATGGAGCTCTGAAACTTTCTCCTACCTTCAGCAACCACACGGTTCGGCTCGGTACACACAAATAATGGTTCTCTATCGGCGCGACGGCACAAACAACAACAATAATATGCCATACACGCTCAATAATCCGCGCGCAAGAACAACACGAGCAATTCGTCAATTTCGCCACCCGCACAAGATACATGACGGCTCACGCAAGGGTAGCTGGAGACTGGATGTACCCCAATTCGCGCGATCACCATTGCAGTATTTACATATAGCCCTCAAGATCAGAAGCGTTTCGCAACCTTATACTCGCACTACGTACACGACACGAACCGCGCAACCCCGAACGAACGAACGAACGAATGAACGACAAGCAGCAGCAGCAGCAGCAGCCGCCGCCACCGCAGAAGCAGCACCAGCAGCACCAGCAGACACAACGAAAGGTATACGCGAAAACCGGCTGACCGGCACAGCAGAGCAAGGAGCTCACTATCATCACATCACAGCGTTCTTCTTACCCCAGCGTTGAGCACGAGCGCGTCGACCGTCCCGAACTCCCCCACCGCCCGACTTGTGGCCTCCTTCTCCACGAAAGATAGGTCCCCGACGTCGAACGGAAGGACTCGCACCCCGTCAGCTCCCCCCGCCCATTCCGACGGCCGGGCGTCCTCGCAGGCTCGGCGCACTCTCTCCAGCGCATCCTCGCGCCGGCCGCTGATGATGACGCCCTTAGCTCCCCCCGCGGCGGCGGCTATCGCCAGCTGTTCGCCTAACCCCGACGACGCGCCTGTTATCCATACTACTTTGCCCGCTAGGTAGGAGCTCGTTGTCCGTCTAATAGTTGGGGGTTTGGGAGAGGGAAGGAGGCGGGGAAGGGGGGGAGGGGCGAGGGGGGAAAGGGATTGACTGTTTGTGCTTGTTGGTTCGTGCCGGGGTCTACGGGTCGTCGATTGTTGTACAATTACCCTCGCTTTCCGATGTTCCTGTGCCACCGCCGTGTTGCCATGGTCTGAAATCCGGGTGTGAAACGTCCGTGGTATCCCACGGGATATGCACTCGAGGATTAGAGGTAAACGACGCAACATGACGGTCCAGCGGCCCTATCGTGGCACGAAGCACGGTTCGCTTCTGGCCGTGTTCCTTGATATTAATAAGGAGGAGCCTAACCGCCCCCTTGACACAACGCTGTACGTACGTTACGTACCGGTGAGCTCTATTGTTAGAGCCCCTATACATGACAAGCAGAGCTATGATGCCCCTCGAGTGAGTAAAGTCTACCGGTATGGTCGCGTGACGAGAGAAGCACGAGAAGCATCCTCCCATCCTCCCCTCTTTGCGAATTGCAGTTCGTTTAGGCGGGACCGCAGTTGCACGATACTCCCAAAAGCGATACCATACTGCAAACTGCTACTTCTGCTGTTCGTAGTGCTGTCTTTTTCGCTTCGTGGACCGAGCAACTGCCACGTACATTATTTGACAGTAGCGCAAGCAGCTCACAGCCGCCGCCGCTCACAGCCGCCGCCGCTCGCAGCCGCCGCAAGCCGTTAACAGTCAACAGGGGATAAGGGATCTCGCGAACTCATACCACACACCATCAACCATCAACCATCAAACACCCAATAATAGGGCGCGCTACCGAAACACACTTCAACATCAACACATCAACACACCAATAAGTAAACCACAACAGACAACCCACAACCCACCTCCGACCTGCGTCGTCGGGCTTGAAAACTTGCGCAACTCGCGCCCACCTCGAGTGAGACAACGTCAACGCCGGGCGTTCCCGAACCGTCAAAATACACCCCGCACCCCAAAACGCGCCGACATCATCCGGAATCATCACGGCAGCAGTGCACACGAACAGAAAAACCTTCGCGACTGTGCTTCCGACGCACGTGGTGTGCGCTCTTTGGCAAAGAGAGGGGACGGACGTCTCCTGGACCCCGCTGCTACGAGTAGCGTGCCGTGACGGTGTTGACGTACGTAACATTACGTCGAGCAACTCACGCATACGCATGCTGCTGCTGCGGCGAAAGCTGTTGTTTTTCTCTGACCTTTTGGAGCGCCTGGCGAGCAGCAGCAATGCGGGAGGGAGAGACAGCGCGAGCAGTGCCGTGAAGCTCCAGGGAACGCCGTCGATGGCCATGCTTGGTGTGAGCTGGGGCCCAGGGGCAGCAGTATCGATGTGGAGTGGAGCGGGAGGACATGAGGAGGAGACGTTGCTCTAGGGGCAGTAAGATACCCCCCGCCCCCGCTTCTGCGTTTTAGAGGGCAACTGTGGAACTCCCCGATGGCGATCAAGCGGCGATCACGCGCGGACGTTCCTTTTTCGTTCCACAGCTCTCGTACCTACTAGGCCTGGCAGTGCTCTACCCGTGCCACGGTGAGTGAGCGAGGAAGATAGCACGCTGGAGTGCTCTTTATGCGTACGACCCAGGAGCTACCGAGACAGTAGACATGAACAAGTTTAATGAAGGACTAAATTATGCACCCACCCACACCGCCGTCGCGTGATCCCCAAGAACTACGGCAGCCGCTGCAGTCATTAGCACAGCTGGCTCGATCACTTATCCTCTACGGCACTGCTGTTAAGTACTACTGATAGGTTAGACCGTTCTTATGTCGAGGAATAGGAGTATAGCGACCCGTGAAGTCGAGACTTTCCGTGCTCTGTTCTCAAAAGGAAGGCGAAATCCCACGGACGGCCTTCCTGAAGTTTGACGTGTCCTCTCTGTCCTCTTCTTCAACATCGAAGCAGGACGCAGCAACACTACTCGTAAGACCACGCTTACCCGTGATACCCCGTGTGATATGAGATGACCTTATGTATGATACCATCGTCCTCGAGGGCGGTTCTCGTAAATACAGCGAAGTCGCAGAGCAGAACATACGATATGACATGACATTACATCGTTTGTTTTACTGGTCGCGACAGCAGCAGACCCATATCATAGTTCATGGCAAGGAATCTCAGTTTCGACGAGAGCTAAAACGGCGACCGCTTCCTTCTGTCCACGCCCAGAGCACAGAGCACAGCAAGATATACACGAGTACAAGAGAGCAGTGCACCTCTGGGCAGACATAGACTTGTGGCTCCATCCTTCTTCCTTCGTCTGCTGGATGTGTGGTGTACAAGGAAAATAAGCTCACGAACAGCAGACGGCAACACAGAACAGGGAAGGCGGGATTACGAAGCTAGTCAGGATTCCGCCTCAACTACTATGTGACCGCTTAGTCTACTGCTTGGGTCTACTCTTCGTTACGTACAGCAGCAACACCTTGCGAGTACTGCACAGAAACGGCAGCAGCACAAGCAGCACAAGTAGCACAAGCAGCACAAGTAGCACAAGCAGCACAAGTAACAAGCAGCACATTCAGCACAAGAAGCACAAGTAACAAGCAGCACATTCAGCACAACCAACACCAGCCTGAAAGTACCAAACATCAAAACGATAGCAGCATGCGCTGCAGTAGTAGTCAGCATGCGCTGCAGTAGTAGTAACGGTCACCGCCGGTAGGAACAGCTCACGCTGTCACTACGACGGGGACTGAAGGATGTGCCAGCTAGCGCTGGATTGCGAAACCAATTGAGTTAAATTGACACACGACATGTACAAA
>JBBMKB010105528.1:0-10062 GCA_037833945.1 Alaria marginata
ACAAGTTTACGAGTACATGTTTTGTTTAGGACTTACCTGGTACAGGGTAGCGCATAGAAATGTTGGTCGGATTGCGCCGAGCGGTTGTCTTCAAAAGTCATGTTTCGGGATAGATATTGAGCACCTCATGTTAGAAAAGCTCAAACATTTGTGCTGCATTCCTACTACCGTGGGATTACTCAGTATGAAGTGCCTGTGGACCCTATTAATAGCACAGTTGGGTACGTCGCCAGAAACACTTGTTGTGTGTGACAACAGCAGGCCAAGATTATTCGGAACGAAGCTATACCTAGCTGTTAACTGTAGTTAATTGCGTTCTTGCAGCAATGTGCCGCCTCCCCTAATGGGTGCACGTAATGACGAAGACTCGCTTTGTGGGTCGGCACAGCAGCCAGATATACCAGGGACCTTGGTATGGCCAGCTATCGAGTTGGGATGTGAGTGTGATTGCATCGGGGTATCATACCACCGAAGCACAACGAGATTGTCCTCTGTGAGGCCATATTTCGAAACCCATCGCAAGACACATCTGAACCACAAGCAAGCTCAAAAGTCATCACAGACAGGTTGTCCGAACAAAATAATGCATGTTCGAGAGGCAGCGGTCTGTCGTCATCTGTTCCACTACCGTATACCAGGTAACTGGCACCGGCTGTGGTAGAATATCAGTATCAGGTACTACAGTATTAATAGGCACCAGGTTCGCGTGTCAGACGTTGGCGGCCAACGCGGCCATCCACATACTGTACATACCAGGTACCAGGGTATGTGTTACCAGTACATGACGTAGCCGCGTCGGTGGCGGGCAACAGTGACACGGAGTGAGGCTTTTGCGAGCGAGGCAATCCATGAAAGAGAGAACACAGCAGAACGCACGTACATGCACTGGTGTAGTATTAGTAGTGACGACGGGGGCCACGGCGGGGGTGGCGCCCACAGGAGGGCACGCACGCCATGGCAGAGGTGCACAACCTTTAAGGTTTATTAGGCTCCTCGCCTGAGGAGCTGTACTTTACTGTACACACCTCACTCTAAACCTGTTTTTGAGTAAATTAAAAGTGCAACCCTATTAACAAACCCAGATGGCCTATATAGGTAAACAAGAAAAATCATGTTGCGAAGCAAAAAATACGTTCCGACGATTTCGGGCTAAGGAGCCCAGTCACTCAGAAAACAAGAAGCCAAATAGTGCTAGTAACTATAGAGCCGCACGCGCGTCTAGACCTCCATACCTAACGCAACAGCCGACTTTGGGAAAATACACAATCATCATGCGCTATCATGAAGAAAGGTGCAATATCTAACAACCAACATTTTTGTGAACTGCACATCTCATGGATCGAAATATCTTCACTGGACAAAAGGGCAACCTCCACCGCAGTCCTTCAAGCGTCGATAGCGTAGGGGAAACGCATGCCAGGTGTCGTTCAAGCGTCGATAGCCTGGAGAAAATCTTATCCTTAATGATATTGCCAACAGACAGCGGAATTGTATCAAGGTTCCTTCGTCCTTGCGCGGCATGGCAGGGTTGAACGCTTCTTGGAGATGATTGGTCGGCCGAATAAAAACGATCGTGGCGAGCGTATAAGGGCTCGTCAAATATACTACTGTGAGGTCGGCCATCCTAGGATTAATTCAGGAAGCACATACGTTTTCACACCATGTCGTGTTTTCCGCAATTTTGTTTTCGTGATTTTATTGCCATAGTTTACAAGAAGTAAAATGGCGATCCAACCGACGGGCTGAAAGTTGCGAGGTATTACATCGGGGCTGCCTCTAGTTGACAAGTGCAGGGTAGCAAGCGGAAACGTGGCCAGAGTTACGCGGACGCTAGTGAGCTACCACTGTCGCCGCGAATTTGGTCATGTTCAAGTTGATGTTGCGAATGTTGCAGAACCACAGTTTTATTCGGGTCAAGATGAAACCATACCCTGAGCGAGCCACAAACATTAGGCGAGGTCTGGTGGTTTCGACATGTTGATTATTATTTAAAGACACTTGTCTGTGTTGATCCAAGCTCTGAGCACTGTAGAAGTGCTTCGTATTTATTGATTTTACATTGTGTGGACATATATTGTAGGTCGAGTTACGTAGAACCAAGGTAGCTTTTACGTTTGTTGTGATGTGAACCTCTTCCCCCCAGGTAGACGGATGGCGACGAGGATTGCGAACGTCGGTCTTCAGAATGGAAGAGTGGGGATCAGGGTGTAGCCACATGCTACAGTAGAGGTGCGCCTTTTGTTTCAGGACGCGAGCCTGTAAGTGAGAGCACACGCAGTCGAGGGAAAACTGGTTCTAGCGACGGGTACATGTGTCAAGGGAAAACTGGTTCTGGCGACGGGTTGATATATATGTGGTACAGTATCGATCGTATCTGAGCCGCAACGAGATCGTTCTCTAGGAGGTCCGGGTTTGACAGTAGTCACGGCTTTTTCAAGCGTATAATCAACGGTTTGTCGTGTATCCATATATTCATCTTACAGGACAGGACACATAATGAACACTGCTGTATTCTTCTGCGCCTACACCGATCATTTAAAGTAAGTATTGGACTAGACGAGGCCTCCTGCCGCAGCAGGGGGGCCTCACCCGGGATAAACACCGCGCTGAGTGCGCTCTCAGCGCGGCGCCTATCCGAAAAAGGTGTAAACGAAGAAACTGTTGTATTCTTCTGCGGCTACACCGATCATTAAAAGTAAGTATTACATTTGGTGAGGCCCTCTGCCCCAGCCGGTGGTTCTGTCCATACTGTACTGTATTCTTGTTAGTTTCATCTGCCATTGGACTGGGGTTGGTTGTCTCACCCAATATTGGTTTACCTCTATTATACCGTCGAGTATATACGTGCAGGCGAAGGGCCAGGAAGAGGGGTTAGAATGGCCGTGGAGTAGTCGCTTTTGCGCTCCGTTTAGAAGCATCTCCGTGCTCTTGTCCCCTCGGCGATGCCATATATAGTATATAGTAGCCGCCCAAGCATGACGCCGAGCTACTTGTTGCATCTTGCACCTCCGATCTGCATGGTCCCGGTCCCGCTTTCAATTGCACTCGCTCGCGATTGCTATGCACGCACACACAATGGACGAACAGAAGAATGCACGACCAAGGATGTACTTCTTTTTAAGGACATGGTACGTTCTAACTTTCAGTGAAACGGCTCCGGATTTCTTATATTCCTGTGAAAATCAGTCTGTCGGTTCTCGTCATCCTGTTTAATTTTAATTTTCAATGAATAATAATAGGTGTCGTGTACTGCTGTGTATCAGATTATACTATCGCTACACATAGGTTTTACAGGTGTCCTGTAGTATACACGATACGGCCGGTACACATGGTACCATATTCGCATGTAATGTGACGTCGACGGGCATCACTATAAGATCTCCACAAAAAAACAGTGACATAGAGAGTTGTGCGACTGGATACTTTCGTCACGAAAATGAAACCCTTGTTCACCATATGACCCTTCGTATGCCTGATACCCGGTACTTGTATACCTTGGTATATACTATATAAAACATATTAAAAAAACACTACAGCTGTGACATCGAGGATTTCGTCGAGACTCATATTTGCAAGCTGTTCGTGATACATCGATCGTGCGTGTTACGGGGTGTGTATGTCCTCATGAAGGTTATAGGTCGGCGGTTCCCCTTAGTGCTACCTAGTAACAGGATCAACAGGGATATATATTAATTCCGCGCACAGATTGATTAGCAGCACCCTGTTGACCCTGGTACTAGCTAGCACTACAGTGAGCCGCCGACCTATATCTTTCATGAGGACATACACACCCTGTAATACGCGCGATCGGAGTATCACACACAGCTTGCAAAGATGACTTTCGACCCAAATTTTCAATCTCACAGCTGCAGCGTAGTTTTTATTTTTTGTAACATGCTTCGGGGTATGCGGTGGAGATTAACCCACACTATTCATTCATTTATGAATATGTCCGAGTATTGCAGTTTGTCTCCGAAGGCGTGGTCACAGTTGTACCGGGGGGTGGGGTCAAACGGCGTCGGCAGCTTGACAATAACCGTAGCCGGTTTTAGGTTTGACTAATCCATGGCGGGACATCGGCAGCGTTCGTCGCCCCTGAGGCAGGTGCGGGGTGAACAAATTGCGTGGGGACCCTCTGCTGGCGGAATTATTCAAAACCGCACGTAACGATTGCGGCGAGCTCATTTTTTGCTCGAAACTCAACTCTTGAGTCGGCCGTCCGACGTTAACATTTGTAGAAGGACACATGACTACAGTAGAGGTGCGCCCTTTATTTTCTGAGGTATGGTATCTCACTCGAGGAGCTCTATTCCTCACCCAAAAAACGATTTTTTAGTAAACTGAAGGTGCAATCTGGACCAAAGAACAAAACCCATGGCCTCAGGTATATGCCAAACTTTTTTATTTGGAAAAGCAGACGGCACCCCGACGATTTTGGGTTAAGGAGTCCCCCGTCGTTCAGAAACAAAAATAGCCAAAAAGTGCTACACTAATACCCAGTATAGTGTAGCACGCATCGAAGGTGGGTGGCGTTATCGACAAGCCCGTTCTCCGGTATCTAAAGACCAATGCACGTTGTTATAGAATCGCTTCTGCTAAAAATACAGACTGTACAGCCGGAATACACCCGTACAACAGCAGCGAACAGTTCAGGAGTAGTAGTCGTCGTATCGGACAGGTACATACAGTAAGAAGATACGCTGTGATGGGCACGTTCCGTCACCGTACATGGAATAGTCTCTCCTCAACAACCGTATGGAATCTTAACCGGGACAACGGTATGGAATATCAACCGGGACATATACTGCGACGCCTGTGGGCAAAGGGTGTATCCGTATGCCATATCATAATTGTTCCGGTACCGCAGATGTTGTGTACGAGGTGGGTGTCGAGTGTCGAAGCTTGGGTGCGGAGTTGGTTCCAGATAGCTATAGTATATGTTGCTGGAAACATATCGAACTAACGCTTCGGTAAAATTTGGAAAATTTCAAGGAAAGAAGGGAAGGTAACCTATACGAAGAGAACAACAATAGAGCGACCAAGGTGGGCGCAACCGTTGCCCGGTCATCATGTCGATAAGTTAAGCAGGCTGGGGTTCGACGCACCCTAGCGGCTGTTGTACGAATACCAACCGATTGTGGTCTGTTCTGAGACTTATGGTGGCACGTGGCGAGTTAATCACTCTCCGTGAAAGAGCCAAACCCTCGATAACGGCAAGTGGACCGTACACTAATGTACAGAATGACGAAGTGGAACACACCACTGAACTTGCGGCGAGTTTGACCGCATTCCAAATGGTTATTTCATGTTGTACTGTAGTGGTATGATACTTGCGTAGTGTCTACTAGTACGCACCAACTGCACATTTATAAGTTCAGACACACCAACAACATAGTAAGAACTTCACAACCCACATTCTCCTATTCTGCTGATTGATGTTGAGGCATATATATGTCAAGACGCCCCCGATGATACCATATTTACCACAATTGACAATGTGTGCAGTATTCCGACGAATTTGTTTGCCCGGCAGACAGCATTGTGGCGTGGAAAGGACTAAATATTGTAACTAACAGTGTCATTTCTAAAACAGGGGAAGAACCCAGACTGCCTCGATTCTGCGAACACATGTTCTCTAGCGTCCAATAGACTCGCGCAAAGACTATGCTATTGTCCAACGCGCTACCTATTACCTGGTAGGTATAATGTATTCGATCGGCCGCACCCGACGTTTGTCTCTAACATTCAATTTGTTCTCTGCCTGGTCCCTGATAACTACATCAAACATATTTTTGCATACGCCCAGCCCGAACGCGGGGCGACTGAACATATACCGGCCTATCGCCACCCCCCCACCCACTCATCATCCGACTAAAACGTGGTCTATTCGACTAAAAGGCGGTCTGATTGTCCCAAACTGTTACTAGCACACGCCCCCGTGCCCAACTCTACTTTCACTGGCCCACGCCCCCATGCCCAACTCTACTGTTACTGAGCTACCCCCAACTAACTGCAAGCGGTCGGCCCGAGCAAGGTCTGCGCGATTGTGTCCCTATCGTTACATTTCGAAAGTCTGACGTAGACTAACGAGCAACATGTTTGAATCTGTTCCATTCTACACATGTATCGCGGATTCCCCCCACCCACCACCCCTTCTTCAAACCTAGCCCAACGAGGCCTCCGTTTTGTTCAGGCTTCGCCATAAATATCGGCAAAACCACAACATCAAGACTACACCGTGGGCACAGCATGCGGCCACTTAGACAGGGCTACCATGCCTGGTCAAGATCGAGGTCTTACGCTACGCTATACCATGGCTGGCTACAATAAGTATTCCCGTGCACGAATTCCACACACGATTCCCACGAACTTAGGCTACTACGGGATCCTTTCCGG
Organism: Alaria marginata; assembly: GCA_037833945.1. Classification (NCBI taxonomy): domain Eukaryota; class Phaeophyceae; order Laminariales; family Alariaceae; genus Alaria; species Alaria marginata. Next base: position 6,397 of record JBBMKB010105528.1, read on the forward strand.
TAATAATCACGCTTTCGGTATTCGGTACAGTGGGGATCCCACTTAAGTGCCGTACCTCTAAGTGCGGGACTCCCCTTAAGTGCGGTAAACATTTCTTGTCACAACCTCACCCTACTTGAGTGCGGTACGAGATTGATGCGGAGTCCCACTTGAGTGCGGATATTATCGTTGGGCGATCGACCGCACTTAAGTGGAACCCCCACTGCACTGTAGTTCTGTCCCGTGAGAAGCGTAAAACGCGGCACGATACAGAGCCATAACTCACACGATGTTTATAACGGACCTGCACACACGGTCGCTCGAACTGCAGACCTCGAGTAGCAATCTACACTGCCTCCCACGTCAATGCATCCCTATCGCGCTTAGAAGCCCAACTACACAATCAAGATGGGGTACACTATTCGACCCATTGCGATGTGAAGTATGAAATACGACCTCGGCATGCCATCTTCACGCGCCCTGTTCGGGCTATTTTTAAGTCTGAAACTAGGAACGCCAACAAAGCGGAAACCACTATTTACAGTACGTTATCCGCATAATTTTGGAATACACAAACCTTACATCCAACCTGCACTGGGGGACACTATTATAAACGTTTTTTTTCATGTACCCGGTTATCTGATACGGCTTGTTTAATCGCACCATCAAGCCGTGATACTAATAGCACAAAATATGTCACGGTACATCGACCAGAGCTCATAACTTACACCCAGCTTCCACCCAGCCATCGCGCAACCGCAGTGGTCCCCGCTGATGGACGAAATACACTCTACTACCAGAAGTATGCGAGAGGCTCTCCAAACAACAACCAACAAGTCAACGCAGGACCGTTTATTCTACCCTATCAAAACCGCCAAGCTAATTTTGCTACGTAATCTTGTGAGAAGCACACCCAGCCACGAACCTATAGGTACGGGCAGTCGACACGAGTAGAGCAAGAAGGGGGACAAACGAACACCAACAACTACGCAGGAACCGTCGACACAAAACAGAGCAAGAGGGGCGAATGGCGTCTCGTGCAAAACTGTTGCAACCGGTTTAGGAAATAGGGGCGTGTAGGTCGTGCCCGAACTCGTGCGTGCCGCCACATGGTCGACGCTGTTGGACATTACCTGATGTATACTCATGGACTACTACTGGTAGAAGCGCTCATTGACCGACTTCGCAAGTCAACGGGACAACGTAGCATCCAATGCCATCAATCTCCCCAAGCGAACGCTGCACACCCTTGCGAGAAGCACACACCCAGACACCAGCGCACACTCGAGGACAGCCAAAACAAGCAGACCTCTAGAGGGACTACAACCACCAACACATACACTACGTAGGGTCAGTCAACACAAACAGCGGGAGAGGGGTGACAAACAAACACCATTACGTACGCCGGTACACTCAACACGTGCAGAGGTAGGGGGGTGAAGAACGTCCCAGTCCAAATAAATTACAGCCGATTCAGGCAGCATGGGTGTGGGCAGCGTTTGGGCTCGCGCTACCACGTGGATCAGGTCGCTGCAAAAGTGCTACCCTCGTGGACTACTGGTATAGAAATCCGCCCTAACATTCTCAACACGTGGGGGCGACCACGAAGTATCCAACCGCGTCATCATTATCGCCAAGCGAACACTTCACACTCGTGTGAGAAGCACACCCAAATACCAAACGAATACGTAAATAATGTCGACACAAGTAGAGCAAGAAGAGCGACATAACACACATCACCATCTTCGTACTGGGCATTTGACGTATAGGCCGATTAAGACGAGTGACAGAACAAACACCAACGCACATGTAGTGGATGGTCGACCCAAGCGACTGAAGAGGGGCGTAGGACGCCTCTTCCCCCGGAGGTATTGCTAATAAACCGTTTCAGCAAGAAGGGGTGTAGACACCGTCCGAACTCTTGTCGAAACAAGATCCCTCGGTGACCTTCAGCGTAACGCCGTCGAGGCCGGTGTTGCCAGACATGACGGTCTCCATGCTGTCCTCGAAGCGAATCGTTGTGGCATCCTCGAACGTGTTGCCGACGAACTCAGTCCCATCGGCGACCGTGAGCTTGATGCTCTCCTTACCTCCGACGATTGTGTTGTCCGGGAATATGTTGTCCTGAGGCCGACCAGAATCTACTACCCACGGCGAGTCAGACCCCTCGTAGGTGTACACGTTGTACCTGAGGACGATAAAAACAAATGTGTGTTAAAGAAAACACGGCCGTACAAGGAAGTTTAATTTTTTATAAGGAAAAGCACAGCCATTGCTTGGCCATGGTTAGGCAGCGTCGGCTGGTGTCGGGGTCTCTCATAGACTTCACCAGCCAACCGCCCAGAGAAAAAGTATAGAAAAAGGCGCTTATCCTTGTTCATCCATCTGGACAAAAGCCCGCCTCATGAAGCGAACAGGTGACAGCGGGGCGGATGAGGGGTGGGGGTGGTTTTGGCTGGATTACTTCCTGCCCCTCGGTGTGTGATAACCTGGGCTGCCCAACATTGCTTACTTGGTGGAGTCGCTGATGACGTTGTTGGAGAATACGTTGTCGGCGCATCCCACGGACATCCGGATGCCGTACTTATTGTCTTTGAAAGTGTTGTCCGACACCTCAGCGTTGAAAACCTCCATCAGCGCCATCCCAGCGTCGCCGTTGTCGTGGACGTAGTTTCCTGCATTTCGATACGATACACCAACGATAGGGGCATCGGGGTCATTGAATGGATGCTCGTCGGTCGCCGGAAAAACAATAATACACCTCCCTGCATATCGGAAAAGCCTCGCACGGCCCCAAGTTTGTATGGACGTTAGCCTCACACAGTCCGGCGGTCTCCAATCGAGAATGATTGTGTTGGTTGAGGTTTCGTCTGCAACTCGATTGCTGCCGCGTGTCTGCTCGGCTCGTCCGAAGCCCTGACGGAATAATCCACATAAAAACACGACACAGCGCTTGCTCACAAAATATGCGGAACATCAAACTATAAGCAGTTATTGTTCAACGCCACTGATCACGCCGAACTATCTACTGTACATCGTAATCGCACCCACGAGGATTTTTATTCTCAACGTCATGCCACCAGTACTACATTGTTTCGATTCCCGGTGTTAAAACGTGATGCCCATTTCGTGTATAGCACACCGACTAAGCAGACCTGCAAGCACGCGCACACACAGTGTACGGCTTACCTTTGACAACGGCGTCGTCGCTGCTTCTGTGCAGGAAAATGCCCACGGATCCATCACTTCCGCCGTACACCTCGTTCCCCTGGCCATCGGTACCGGAGTGGAATGTGCGTTAGTATCGCGCGGACGGAAACAAGGAGGTAAAAGGGAGGAACTCACAGCGCAGGAGCGCGTCGGTACCACTTACGCCTGACGGAATATGCCTTGTGTCCATGAGCGGCGCTCCCTTTGACGGCCAGTTTTTAATTCGGATCGAATTTGTCGTCGTCGTGGTGTGTAACTCAGAGGCTGTGGATGAATCAAGCTAACTCTCTGTATGGCAAAACGGATCTTGCGCCGAGGGCGCGATAGGATTTACGATACAGGAGCTCAGCGTGTTTCTTGCGTATGTACCTGTATGGACACCCCGTTGCAGCGCTTCGATGCGATGATGCCGTGGTTCACGTTGTTGTAGACCTCGTTGTCGTGGATGGTCAAGAAGTCGCTGTCGTCGTGGGGGTC
>JBBMKB010105539.1:0-10062 GCA_037833945.1 Alaria marginata
CTTCGAATGAATTCGGGCGGGGGGGGGGGCGAACCTGCATATTCGCGGGCACGCCGAGCGTGTACCGAAGCCGACGGGGAAAGCGTCGTTGAGAACGAATTCGATCTGGCCGGGGGGTCATCGGGATCATCTGTAGCAACAGCAGACACAGTAGAGGTTCCTCTATAGCGCCGGTTGAGTAGTGCCGGCTGCCGCAGTAGTGCCGGCAAAACCGCTGGGCACATACTGGAGTAGCCTATAGTGGCCGTGTGCGGAGTATCATAGTGCCGGCTGCCGCAGTAGTGTCGTTTTTTTTGTGCTCGCACATACCTGCACTACCGAAGGACCCCCACTGAGCTGTACTGCAATTTCACCCCAGACGCATTCTACGATAGAGGTGCACCATTTTTTTCTGAAGCTCCTCACTTGAGTAGCTCTATGCCTCACCGAAAAGTTGATTTCGATTGGAAAAAGGTCTCGGGAACAAATTGCCGACTATTACAGCATTGGCCACACAAAGCAATCCGAGCTTCTGGGGTAGGAGACAAGTCCGAGCTGCAACGCAGTGAGCTATCACTATCACTACAGTCGAGTTCCCTCTATAGTGCGGTTTATATAGTGCGGGTGCCCGGTATAGTGCGGGTAAAATCGCTTGGCACGAATGTTGTCGACCATACTAAAACCTATATGTTTCCCAATTATATATAGTGCGGGTGCCCGCTATAGTGCAGGTGATATCGCTTGGCACATACCCGCACTATAGAGGGACCTCGACTGTATCACTATCACTATCACTAGCCGCAAGACACGCGTACAGCATGACAATACTCACACCGCCGCACGCTCACACGCGGCACTTGATAAACTCGCACTCGGACGCGTTCTACAATAGAGGTAGCACTTTTTGGCATTTATATTTTCTGGATGACGGGGGCTCCTTAACCCGAAATCACTTACTAATAGTATAGGAATGTCATTCTATTTTTGCAATTTCCTTTTTTTTGTATAGATGGGCCATGGGTTTGTTCATCGGATTGCACTTTCAGTTTCCTCAAAATCAGTCTTTCGGTGAGGTATAGAGCTCCTCAAGTGAGGAGCTTCAGAAAAAAGATGGTGAACCTCTATATCGTAGAATGTGTCCTCGTCATTTTTTTTGTCGCCGTGCTTAGGCCCAAAAGGGGCTAATGGTATTACCGGGGGAGGATCATCGACACTCTTCTGCGCGGAAACAGATACAGTAGGGGTCCCCCAATAAGGCTGTCTGAGTTAGGCGGTGTCCTAATAGAAGGCGGTCACAATCGCTTGGGCGCGACTGGGGAGTTGCACTCATAACCCTGAATGGCTGAGGCGGCTTACCCCCAATAAGGCGGTCCTTATCGCTCTGGCACACCACCGCCTTACTGGGGGAGGACCCCCATTGTACTGCAACATCATGCTATGTGAGGTGTACGGGAGTCGACGGGGAACTCGTCATTGAAAACGAGTTCGATACAGCATAACGGTGCTTGGTGCTTGGTGTATCGCATTCCGCTGTAGAAGCAGGAAATACAGCACAGCGTGGCAATACAGTAGAATGGTATAAGATAAGACATCCTGCTCTACAAACAGAAATACAGCAGGATGTGGTAATACAGCAGACCGATATACGGCAACCTTCGATAGTATCTGTTGTCGCACAGAAGAATCCCGACGACCTCCCGGCAATACCGCTACTGGTACGTTGCAGTACCTATTGTTGCGCAGAATAATCCCCACGACCCCCCGGCAATACGCTGCTGCAGTACCTACTGTTGCTCTGATGATCTCGATGACACCCCGGTCATAAAACCGAACTCGTTCTCCATGACAATTTCCCCGTCGGCTTCTGTACACGTTCGACGTGGGCGGGTACGTGTAGCGTGTACTAAAGCCGATGGAGAAAGTGCCATGGATGACGAGTTTGATATGACCGGAGTATCATCGGGATTAATCTGTTGTACGCAACAACAGGTACTGCAACCTATTGGTATTGCCGGGGGGGGGTAATCGGCAATCGTTTGCGCGGAAACAGATACTATAGCAGCAGCACTGTATATTCGTATGACATTCTGCTGTAGTACCTGCTGTCACGCATAATAGTCTCGATCACCCCCCCCCGGTGAGGTCGAACTCGTTCTCAACGACGCTTTCTCCATCGGCTTCCCGACACGCTCGATGCACCCGCTCACGTCGAGCGTGTACTGAAGCCGGCGGCGGAAAGGGCGTGAACCAGGCGAAACCGACCCCTGGTTAATATATGCACTACCGGCGGTTTAACGTCGCAACACGATGGTAGAAATGGCAAATCACTAATTATACACCTTCGACCAAAAACCAACCAAAGTTCACCGGGACGAACGCAAGGTTAACCCTCTGCTACTGTAAAAAACATCCATTACAAAAAATCAAGTATTAATATATAGTTTGTTCCCAAACACGTGGATGCAGTTATTCACCCTTTTTAGAACTGCAAAAACTGTCTCACACAAAATCCAAGTAGTTTGTCCCCCCCCCAAAATGTTGGTGCAGTGCTCACGGGGTTAACGTCTCCAAAGAAAAAAAATCAGAAAACTCCGGCAAACTCGACTCTGAAAGCAAGGATACCAATGGCGCTTCTCGCGACGGCAAATTCTCTTTTTACCCACCCCCAACGCGAGGACAAAATACCGAAACGCGAGGAAGAAAGATGATCCCGCCGGGTTGGTGCGTGCCATACACCTAACGTTGTCAGCATACTTAATAGCGCAAACACAACTCAATGCGTATGATGTTTGGGTTTTGTACTGGTATGAAAAAAGTAAACGACAGCTGCCGACGCATAGTCCACAAACTGAAGGTTGTATCATATACATACCACCGTTACAGTACCGTAAGGCGGTTAACTTGGATATTAAACCGCTATTGATAGTACAGGCAGCGTGGACGTCTACGATGCGAGAGATCAAGTCACTCTGTTTTTACATCTGCCCGAACCTCTACTCACTCGGCATGCTCTGCTGCTGCAGCGCCGTCAAGCTTACAGCTGCACACTTGGCGTCGTTTTTTTTTGTTACTTTTTTTATCGATTTCGTTCCCCCCCCAAAAAAAACTCAAAACTATATTTTTATTCATTTATTACCCGGGTTCTAATGTATTTCTCACCTTTTTATCAGGTCACGGTGGCACCGCGTTAGCCAGTAGCTGCGCACCCTCCCGTCTGGCATTCTCGTCCAGCGCCTTACTACCCTCCTCGTGCTGCGGAGCCTCTATACACGCTTGGATCGCGGAGGTGTAGGACTCGAGGTCACGCGCGACACCCACGACGGGCATTTCATCCAACAGCGCCAAAGCTTGCTCCCACTGACCCCCCTTCCCGCAAGCCGTGATGGCGGAGCCGTAACACACAATGTCGGGAGCGACGCCCGTGGTAGCCATCTCTCTAAGGAGCACCACCGCCTCTCGCCATTCCCCTCCACTAGCACAAGCCGTGATCGCCGAGCTATAGCTAATATTATCAGGGGTGAGCCCCTCCGCCACCATCTCCTTCAATAGAGCCAGTGCCTGCTCCGGTTCATCCCCATCTCCACAAGCTTTAATCGCAGAGTTGTAGCTAATCACGCCGGGAGTAACACCCGCCGCGGCCATCTCGCGCAAAAGGGCCACCGCTTTCTGCCACTCGCCTCCATTACCGCACGCCCTGATAGCGGAATTGTAAGTGGCTTCAGCGGGCGCAACCCTTTCCTTCTCCATTACTCTTAGGAGAGACAACGCCTCCTCCCACCGGCCTTCGTGAGAACACGATTCTATGGCCGAGCTGTAGCTGATAACGTCGGGGGTTAGCCCCACCCCGGGCATCTCCCTTAGCAGGGAGAGGCCTTGCTCTGAAGCCCCTCCGTTTCCGCAAGCCGTGATCGCGGAGTTGTAGCTGACGGCGTCGGGACTGATTCCCACGGTTGCCATGAGTCTCAGGAGGGACACCGCCTGCTCCCACCGGGCGCTGTCAGCGCACGCGGTGATGGCGGACCCGAAGCTGACGGTGGTAGGCGTGATACCCACCGTAGTCATCTCCTTCAGCAGGGACAGCGCGGTCTTCCACTGGCCTCCGTCGCCGCACGCCTTCATGGCGGAGTTGTAGCTGATTACGTCGGGGGGGACGCCGACGGTGACCATCTCTCGCAGCAGATTTACCGCCTCCTCGGACTGAAACCCGTTACCGCATGCCGATATAGCGGAGTTGTAGGTGACCACGTCAGGCGTTATTTGGACGGTGGGCATTTCTCGAAGCAGGGATAACGCCTGTTCCCATTGGCCTTCTTTGGCGCAGGCAGTGACGGCGGCGTTGTAGCTGACGACGTCGGAGGCGACCCCGACCTCCCCCATCTCCCGCAAGAGCAACACCGCCTCCTTCCACTGACCTCCGTTGCCGCAAGCCGTGATCGCGGAGTTGTAGCAGATTTTGTCGGCTGGGATACCCGCCGCGGTCATCTCCCTCAGGAGGGCGACGGCTTGCCGCCACTCGCCCCCGTTGCCGCACGCTGCGATCACCGAAGTGTAGCAGACTACATCGAGCGTAAAACCCAGGGAGGCCATATCTCTCAGGAGAGAGACTGCCTGCGTCCACTGGCCTTTTCTCGCGCAAGCCGATATGGCCAGCGAGTAGCGTCTCAAGTCAGGGGTGATCCCATCTGCTGCCATCTCTTTTAGGAGGGAGATCGCTGTCTCCCAGAGGCCTCCCTTCCCACACGCGTACATCGCGCAGTTGTAGGTGAGCGAGTCGGCGGGGATGCCCTCCGCCACCATCTCTCTGAATAGGGACATCACCTGCTCCCACTGCGCCTTATTTGTACACGCCTTCATAGCCGTGTTGTAGCTAACCAGGTCAGGCTCCGTCCCGAGCTCCCGCGCTTCTCGCAGCAGAGACACCGCCTGCTGCCACTGCCCCGCCGTGCTACACGCGTTGATGGCGTTGTTGAGGCAAAACACGCAGGGCACTCTCCCGGCTCTCCGGATGTCGCGCAGCACCTGGAGGGCTTCTCTCCACCGAGAACACTTGGCGAGGTGTCCGATGCACGCCGAGTACATGTTCATCGTCAACATGGACCCCGAGTACGTGGCCTCCGCCCGGGCCAGCTCTGCGAGCACCCCCTCCCAGTCGTTCCTCCGCATCCCTTTAATCTTGTCCGTGAACGCTCGGGACTGCTGGTAGGGAACCAGTTTTAATTTCACACCATCCTCATTATCACCAGCAGTTGCTCCTTTTTGTCGGGGTGGCATGGCCCCGGGTGGAGGCAACCCTTTCACGCGTGCTTCCTCAGGTTGAAGGTTGTTTCGTCGAAGCAACCGACGTCTCGCCTCTGCAACACTACCATTGTCTCGACCACCACCGGCAGCAGCCCTGACGACGGCTCTGCCCGTCAACCGCGAACGGTGGACGCTTGAGACTCCTCGAAAGATGCGGGCGCAGCAGGACGGGTGAGGGCTGGGGATGCGCTCGCCTAGGTCTGCGGGTGTCACTGCTGCTAGGAACGCTGTAGTGTGCATGATCTACGAGTCAGTATCTCCCCCTGAAGACGTACCCAATATGGAGCGAATTCACTGGCACGCGAGACTCCACAAGACTGTCGGCTGGACAGTTGAGTGTCGCTCCTGAGGGCTGAAGCCTTCCTTCGTGGGTAGACGACCTCGTTGGTGCCACAGAGGCCCTAGTTTCTACGCAGTGGGCGACGCTGTGGCAGATGAGATGGATGCACTTGGTGCTACGTACAGGGGAAAATGATGCACCTACCCCTCGAAAAACACGCCTCGCAGGTATAATCACCAGCTCAGCGAGAGCGGGGTCTTGTTTCCAAGCCTTCTACCTTCTACCTGCCATCTTCTGCGTTGTTGCTTTCTTTTTGCTGTCCGTCCCCCCAGAACGTGACCTACGAGTTCGGCAAGTACAATCGCACCGTGATGATCTCTCTTCGTTTGAGCCTCCTCTCTGTCGGGGCTTGCCTCCTGCCCGGAGCCGAGGCTTTCGGTTTGCTGCAGAGCAGAGGGTTGATCTTGCAGACAACTCATCGATCGCCCTCGCGGTCCTTCGCACCGAAAGGTAAGAGGAGACACCCGCCTCGTCCGACGTGCATACGGTACCGTATATACACGGCAGTCATGGGTGTTGCCTCGGAGGGGGTTGTTGAGTGCATGGCTAGCTGGTGTGCGACTCCGATCTCCAATCGTCGTCAGTCGGGACTATGGTTATTGCCCTTTCTTACTGCTCCCGCATTTCTGGGGACAAACTACTTGGAGTTAGTGTGGGATCCTTGTTGCAGTGAGTTTTACGTACTGACTCCCTTACACTGAGTGGTAATTCACGTCATTCTATATGATGTACGCTCACAATATAAGCCGAGTATCGACCACTCAACCGGTCGAACTCACAGCGGTTGACGTATTTGAAATGTGTTGCTGTTGTGCTGTCCGTGTTGAGTCTATCCGTGGTATATACCAGGTATGTATCGTATCATATGGGACGCAAACAACAGCACATGTGTACCTTGCCCAGCGTGACCAAAGCTGTGCTCAGTGATCCCTTGCCCTTTCATGAACGGCAGGATGTTCTGCGATCGGGCAGCGATGCTCCGTGGCGATGCAGGTTAACCCTCGGGAAGACGCAGACTTTGAGGTAAGCACCACGAGTACATTCCTATCCATTCCTATTGGTAGTATATGATGATACCATGGTACAGGTATACAGCCCAAGTTACCCACGCCGCAACAACAATCTTGATCTTGTCTTCACGTACTGGAAGAACGAAAATCTTGTTACTGTATCATACGAGTTCTGCTCTGTGTACTCTTCTCTGTACCGACATCTGATGTCCTCCCTTTGCCTTGCGACGAGTACAGGTACGTACGGGGAACGAGAGGCTTTTTGCTTATTTTTTTTCTGGCTTATTCACGTCTTGCCGTGTCAACCCGTATTGGTATGGGGTACCGGTATGGTCAATGTACTGCAAGTGGTTGAGTCAAGCTCGAGTTGCGAAGTGCCCTTCTTTTGTGTTGTTTGGCGTAGCAAAAGACATGACACTTGGGGGGTAGTCTGCTTGCTAGATACGCTGTCACGTAAGATTATGAAAAAGGTATAACATCAGCCCTCGGCGTAAAGTCAACTGAGGGTTTGTTGTTCGTTGTTGTTCTCACATTAGCTCGCATAAATATTCAAGTCCGTGATATGATACCGGGTAGGAGTGCATACTTTTCTTACCTGAGAGTTGATTCGTCCGTCGTCCGGCCAGTTCAAGTTGAGTGCCGGCCACATTTTTGTTACGCAAGAAACATACGCACAACAACAGCAGTATCATTTTATGTTTTATCACGCAGCCAGTACAGGAGGCCAGAATACGAATGACGAATGACAGCCGACGTCTGTGTTGTCTTATCCGGCGGCAAGCGACGAGGGCTCTGTTGTCCTCCCCTGCTGATTCGTTGAGCTTCGGTTGTGCCCATGTGGCCATGTTGAGGTGTTGAGGTCGGGCAGTAGACAAATGCAGTTGAAGTCTCCGTTTCGGCTCCTGCGGCCAAGGCCGCTACGGACTGTTTTGTGCTTGCTCCCCTAGCCCTCTGACATCTCCACGAGGTCGTTCCTCCCCAGTCCCCCGGCTTCAAATACTTCGTGGCATTAAGTAAAATGCATTCGTCGTATAAATACTAATAGTCGCTCGAGTTGTGAAGTTTCTCGAGGCCGTCCCCCAGCCCCGGACCTTGATATACAGCAGTAGAGGTCCCTCTATAAAACCGGTTGGGTAGTGCTGGATACCCGCTATAGTGCCTGTGAAATCGCTTGGCACAGATTGGAACTACCAGTAGCGTCAGTATGCGGAGTAGTGCCGGTTGCCGCTATAGGGCCGGTGTTTCCGGCTGGCACATACCTGCGCTGTATCGAGATCACTCATGCAGAACAAGAAGCAGAAGAGATCATACCTGGTGTGTGTGCGTGTTCTTCACATTACAGTGTTATTTCCACCGATCGACACTTGCTACGGTAAAGGTGCACCATTAGTATTTGCCTTCTGCGGCTCCTGACTTGAAGAGCTCTTAGCCTCACCCAAAAACTGATTCTGAGTAAATTTCAAGGGCAATCCGATGAACAAACCCATTGCCTAGGTATAGCCAAAAAAGTAGATTGCGAAACAAGAATGATTTCCCGACGATTTTGGCTTAAGGAGCCCTGTCATTCAGAAACAAAAATGGCCAAACAGTGCTATACTACTACCTCTATCGTAGCGTGCGTCCACACCCAGTGTCCGTGTCGGTGCCTCACCCTACGGAGACAAGCTCTGTGGTCGCTAACTACGGGACAGAGATGTACAATATATAGCAAACACAATACAATATCTAGTAAGGGGATTTGGCCATGCATTGCCAGGCGCAACGAATACGAAAGCGGAACACGCACACGCCAGCACGCCAGGCAACTTGCAAGTAAGGAAAGGAAAGACAAGGAATGAAAGAAAAACAAAAGAAACGCCTGATTCGCAACGACGGAAAGAAGGCTGTTCGGTTGGACCACCCTTCTCAACAGCCTGCAGTCTGCAAACTGCAGTAGTTTGTTTGATATGTATCCCCTGCACAAAGTTTTGTAGCTGGAGCCCCCTCTGTTCTTGTTGAAGGAATGCTCGCCATCTGCAAAAGACCAAGCGGAGATTGACGGGCGTATCGTTTTGTCGAAACATGTCTCGCCCGCGCCGTACCATCCGCCAGTGCATCCTCAAAAGGTTCTCGGAAAGTACGGTAGGAGGAAGCAAACGCCTTTCCTTATCCGCCAAAATGTTCCCCTGTTCGATCCGCCCTTTTACTGACACCTGGTACGAATATGTTTTGTTGTTTTTTTCTTATTTCGGGCAAGCCGCGGAACAACCCTCAGTTTCTGTATTGGTATATACATAGATTTACGTTTGCCGTTTTTTACCTAAGTCTATTTTTATACTTGTACATACACATCTGTGTCTGCTTGTATTTCTCTAGACTTACCTCAAAATGATTTATTTCATGGCGTTATTGACCCTTTTTCGGGACCCGGGGATATAACGACAAAAAAAGGGACATATATGACCCTATCATCCGTCCTTCATGATGTGAGCGCGCTGTACAAGAAATATCATTCAGCGCGCGCATCGTGACAGCTATCAATGCTTCCTTACGACAGCGGTTCGGGTTGCTTCGTACGTATGGCCAACGTTGCAATTGTCTCTTTTTTCCCCGTATTTTTTTCCCTTGATTTCCCAACCGGGTTTCAAAATAGCACTCCTTGGAATTTATAGTATATCATAGAGTGTACAACGTAATCTGCTAGTACAACGACGCCTGGGGTGACTGGGGCTAAACAGTGAAAGTTAAAGGTTGACTTATTCGTATACCTCGAAGTATACCGGTACGTGCACGCGCCCAAAGGTCAAGCAAGCATCTCGTCGCTCGCAGCAGTTCGCCCGCAGGAGAAGTTATCGCCCAAATAGTCCAAGAAAGTAGCCCCGCGCGAAAAAATGTTCCGCGTAGACAAGGCAACATTTCAGGGATGCATGTGGCAACATTTCAGGGATGCATGTGCGCGGTTATCTATTGAGTATGCTTGTGTACAGCAGTATCCCCCGTACATATGTATAACACGCAAAATACCACGCCTCCTGGGATGATTTTTCCGAGCTGGTTTCTCCGAAATACAAAATGGGCAGACATAACGAAAATGGCGGTTTTGGAAAGATCTCGAGATGGTTCCCCATCGCGTGGCTCTGGCTCGCAACAGTTCGCCTGCAGGAAACGTAGCGCTTAAGTAGTGCGAGAAAGAAGACCCGCGCGATATGTTCCCAGAGGGTCAACAGGACGTTGATCCGAAAGTAAACACCCAGTTGGTTGACTAAACGTCGACGGCTGATGCTACACCTTTTTCATACCGTAGTTATTTCGGGGTCGGTTATTTATTCACGCTTGGGGCCAAAACTAGGCAGTCAACCGACATGTTTGGTTGGATGCAATCGTCTACCCCCTTGCCCCGCTTCACACCCCTCGGGCTGCACCTGTAGTCGGTCGAATGTAGACCTCCGTCCCCCC
>JBBMKB010105550.1:0-10060 GCA_037833945.1 Alaria marginata
CTATAATAGCTCCCTTCTGTGCCTACTTCCGGCCTAGCGCCGATCTGTAATGGTATTTTATCATACCCACGAGTCCCCCTTTTGTCTTGTTTCGTCGTCAACTGCTATATGGTGGTTTGCCTCGTGTCGTTTTCCGTCGTTCATTTGGATGCTTCGGTTTCAACACAACAACGGGATTATCTCTGGGCTGTTTTTCATCAGTGCTAGCGGACCGGTGGTGCATAAAGCCCTCTCAAGGGCCAAAAGGGTTCATAGTAATACTAGCTAACCTTACCCCCCGTTGTCTTGTGTCGTCGTAAACTCCGATGTGGCGGTTCACCTATTGTGTTGTTTCGTCGTAAACTTGAATGCTTTGGTTTCAGCTCAACAACGGGATTCTGTCTGGGCTGGTGGCCATCAGTGCTAGCGGGCCGCTGGTTCTACCTGAAGGCGCCTTCATCGTCGGCATTCTATCCAGCGCATTCTACTTACTCGGCGTCGAGGCTTTGAGACGGTGAGACACGCGGGTTCCGGGCTTTTGGGGGGCATTCATACAGCAGAGGAACCCATGCAGGAATACGTGCGACGCTTTTGGGGGGTATCCATAAAAGGGAGGGTATTCATGCGCTTGGTTTGATATTTACACGCCGAATGATGTACTCGTGTATCTTTCTGTGAACACTTTGTGGTCTCGCGCATGCATAAGTACTGGCGTCCCCAGTGGCTCAGTTGGTAACCTCGTAAACCTTCTGAAGGCTATGTTGCGGGTTCGAGTCTCTCGGGAGTGAAAAAATCGCAATTAGCGTGGAAAGCGATACTTTATTCGTGAGTAAACAAACTTCGACTTAAAATGTGGACGAAGGAAAGGGACGGCTGAACCCCTCTCGCGATAAAAATTAAGGTAAGAACCGCAGGAGGAAAGGTGGAGAGAAACCTTCTGTGTTTACCTTCCCCTTGTGTGACCCCGGTTGGTGCGTTCAAACATCTGGCGCCCAGAATAAATGGGACGAAAACACACACAAAAAAACTCATATTGACGATGCATCTCTGCTGTGTGGCCGTTCTTGATGAATATAACCACTTATCTGTCCTGTGTGGCGGTCTTGACGATGCTTCACCAGTGAAAGGGTTAACACGCTTTGTGATGTCATGTGATGTCATCGTCTATCGTTCTGTGTACCAATCTTGACGCGTGCAATGGTGATGGGTCTCTCCGGCGTGGCGGTCTTAACTCGTGTAGTCGTGTTATCTCTCCTGTGCTGTCGTCTCACGACGCAGGTTTAAGATCAATAACAACGTCGTGCAAGCTCTTACTGTCACTGCATCCATAATACGATTTCGCGACAAACTACTTGGAATTAGTTTGGAATCATTTTCGTAGCAATGAAAGGGTTAACACGCCGAGTTGCACTTGAATAGTCATTCTCATCACCTGTCTTTCCTGTATGATGGTGTTGACTTTGCAGGCTTAAGATCGACGACGTCGTGCAAGCTTCAGCGGTACATTTCGGATGCGGCATGTGGGGACTGATTTCGGTTGCTTTGCTCACCAGCGAGCACCGATACCAAGATGTGTACAACTTCGAGATGGACGAAGATGATGAGAGCACCAAATGCTGCGGATGTGAGAAACAGTTTGTAGAGAAATCGGATTTGTGGGTGTGGTTTGTGGTTTGTGGGTAGTGTGATTGCGTGATTGCGTGATTTGTGATCAGTTGTTTTTGTTATTGACTACAGTAGTGTATAACATACCTGGTAGGGATTGATGGTTCGTGTTGGGCGTCGATGGTGAGGGCACCAAGTGCTGTGGATGTGAGAAACGTGTTTAACTGACTAGTGATTGCTGATTTGTGATTTGCGATTAGTGATTTGTGAGCAGTGGTTTGTTAATACTGTATTGATTATTGTTGTCCAGACAATTGATTTCGTTGTCTATCTAATATGTGACCATATTTTAATAACGTGCTCGAATCGACCTTGAGGTTCTCGAATTGATCCAAAGATGCTCGAATTGGCCCTGACGTGCTCGATTCGACCATAACGTGCTCGAATTTCCCGTACCGTGCTCGAGTTAAGCCTATCGTGCTCGAAATGACCGTATTTGTGCTCGAATCGCCGTCATGTGCCCGAGTTGACCCTTACGTGGTATTTAACCCTCACGTTCTCGAATTGACCCGTACGTGCTCGAAGTGGCCCTCATGTGTTCGAATTGAGCTTGGCGTGCTCGAATTGAGCCTAGCGTGCTCGAATGGACCCTAAGGCGCTATTGTTAACCCTACTCATAATGTGCTCGAATTGAGCCTAACGTGCTGGAATTTACAATAACGTACTCGATTCGACCCTAAAACGTGGTCGGATTGAGCCTAACGTGCTCGACTTGGTTCCAGATGCTGCTTATTTATTGGAATTGTCCAGGCAGTTGATCTTTCGGTGACTGCTCGAATTGACCCCAATATGCTCGCATTGACCCTGGCAGTGTTGTACGGGTGCGGGGGAAGACTGCTGGGAGCTAACCTACTCTTCATGCTAGCCATCGCCGCATGGGTCGGGTCTCTCTCGTACTTGGCACTTATGGCCATTAAGCACTCCGTGGGCTTGCGGGTCCCGTTGCAAGTCGAAGAAATGGGCATGGACAAGTGAGGATACTATTGTGATTATTATGATATTAATATGATACTATTAGGATATTATTATGATACCTGGCATTTACCATGGTATAACACTGTAATGCGCCAACGAAATGCACTAGCGCGCTTTTCCCCCGTGTACTGCTAGATTGGTAAGGTTGGACTCCGTGCTGTTCCCCAGTGCACTGCTTCATGATTTTGGTCAGACGGGGGACGTTAACAATTTCAGCAACAAAAGTAAATACGGTGTTGCATGGACAAGTGAGGATGTTACCCTGTTATGCAGCGCCAATGATGGCGTGCTGGTCCCTAGCCTACTGCTTAGCTGTTTTGGTCAGGCGGTCGTACGAAGAGGTTCCCAAAGTCGGTAACGAGACGAACGAACGATGTGTGTTGCATGGAAACGTGAGGGCAATACATTTTACCGTGTCGCTGTATTTCGTGGGCCGCATTTGGTTATTCTGCGATCATTGATAGCAACCAGGAGAAGGAGTGTAAAACGTGCGTGTTCTGTTCCTTTTCCGCGCTAGAACGCGATAGGTGCTGAGTTTTCGGAGCAGCTTCCGCTTGTAGCACAGTTTTTGTTTCAGTGCTGTTCATACTTGTATTGGAATACTTCAAAGTGTGTTAATAATACTATTAATAAATGAAGCCACGACCGCTCCTCCCCCAAAGGACGTCTACTGCTGCAGTGCTTGATACCAGCCTCCGTCTCTGTATTTGTTCTCAGGTCACGACATGGCCGGCAAAGTAGAGGCTCCATCGCCCTCCGGCGAGCCTTGCGTTCTGCAGCCGGACCAGAGAACCGGAGCAGTACCAGTTCAAGCCACCGGCCCTCTCTGAAGTCCTCCCACACGATAAGTCCTCGCGCCGCGCCGGTACAGCTGGCACACTGGAGGGACTAGCCTATCGAACAATTTTTCGAATAGCTTATAGCTTATAGCTTATCGAATACCTGGTACCTGGTATGTTATAGCTTATCGAATAGTTTATAGCTTATCGATTAGCTTATCGATTAGCTTATCGAATACCGGTAGCTGTAGCTTATCGAATAGTGTATCTATTGGTGTTTGCATAGCAATCGAATGAGTGTCATTTGTAGTTTGTCTCCAGGCCCGCCTTTTTTTGACTGACCTTGCCACCGGTAACGATGCACACAAGAGGGACTAGCTATCGACTACGGTAGTTTTTTGCTTATCACATGGCGTATTGCTTATCAAATAGCTTACCAGGTATAGCTTACCGAATAGCTAACAGCTTATAGATAGCTTATAGCGTATCTAACAGATCGAATAGCCTATTCGTCGGATCTGCTAGCTTATCTGCCAGATCGGCTAGCTTATAGATGGACGATTAGCGTATCTAACGACTTGGTTTTCGAGCGTCTCTCGCGGGCCACGCTAATCCGGAGGCCGGGAGAGATCCAATCCGAAGGCTGGGAAAGATAAAATTGTGCGTTTTCGTCAGGCGTCTGCAGCCCCCCACGCTGTCTGTACGCTCTCTGTCTATCAAAAAGGGGTTACATTTCCGTGTTGTCGGGAGGATCTTTCGTGGCAAGCGTGCTGCTCAAAACATCTACTTAGTTTTTGACAGGTTACAACAGCAATAGAAAAAGAGGAGTTCGTGGGCGGACTAGGCGCATTTAATGCTGCTCTCACTTTTTTTGGTGGGACAATCTACTTGGAATTTTAGAGTGTGAGAGGATTTTGCAGTATATTAACAGTAAAGGGGTTAATGGGCTCCTCGCCGGTAAAGCTGTTGTACTTTCGCAAACGCTCCTCTCGAGCCACGGTTTATTCATGTGCTCTGCTCCCCTTGAGCGGGTTTTGCCTTTGTATGCTTGCGTTTGCGTGTTAAACACACTGTCGATTTTCTTTTTTTCTTTTTCGATGTTTCAATTTTTTGTCGGAATTTGTGTTTTTTAAATGTCACGAAGTGAGAAGCCACGTTTAGATGCGTTGTGGGTTTTTGCTAATTGTAGGAATTGATACAGAGAAAAGTATTTCCCTGCCCGCAGTGTTCCTATTGGTCATTTTGTTTAAAGGAAATTTCCTAGAAATTTCTGATTAGTCGAAAATCAATCCCTGGCCGACCGATGTCGTCATCCAGGTTCGTCACTTTAGTTTTTTTTATTTCGGGCAGGATGGGTGCTGATGATTACGTGACATGAGATGGTGTCGAATTTTAGTTTTTACGACCTAGGGTAGACACTTATTTCGTGCTAGAAAGTTACAGGAAAATTCGGCGGGCTGACAAATCGGCTTGCAACGAGCGTCCTGCATCGGGACAGATGTGCGTGTAATTGGATGATGACGCGTGTACATGCAGATGATTTACATAAGGTCCATACGAAAGGTTTGTAGTAGTGGGCTGGGTTGGGTTTGGTTGTGCCAGGGAAACCTCAACACAGTGCTTTCGTTGGGTTGGGTTGGGTTGTGTTGGTGCATTTATAGCTTAGAGCGGTAGGCACATCACTTATTTGATGCTTTTTTGTTATTACTTCCCTTCATGTAAATGTCATTCCTGTTAATAGAGCATTCCGATGCTTGGGGTATTTGACTACACACGGCGGCGTTTTGTTCTTCATTAAAGTAATTGTTATCAACCGTAAAAGCCATGTTTGTACCATGTTTGCCCTGGGCGATAAATTGGTAAGCAGATAAATGACAATACGCAGGCGAGAGGGGGGGGGTGGGAAAATTATGGGAAAACTCTGCCGTTCGCAGGAAAAAGCGGGTGTGGGGCGGGGGGGGTTGGGAAAGTTATGGGGAAATTCTGCCGTTCGCAGGAATGCACACGTGGAAAATTATGCGAGAATTCTGCTGTTCGCCGGAAAAAACGGGTGTGGAAAAATTACAGTCGTAGGGTTAGGGTTGGTACTAATGAAATTATTGCTATTTTCCTTTTAATAGAGTACTACCCGTTTTGCTTAGCCTTCGTGCTTCGAGGGAACTCACTTATCAGAGTCAGACGTTTTCAGAGTCGCACGTTGAATTAGTCGACGGTGGATTTTGTCGGGCATGAACTCTGCGGATACCCGGGGACACATACGCTAGGTGCCAGAGGATGTTATACTCTACTAAACACACCCTTGCAAGTTTTCACGTCAAAACGGGAGAAATCTAGCTCTGGCTTTGGTTCACGCGTGGGTGGGCGTTAACCGTATAGCGTGCGGACGGTCTGGGTTGGGAACCTTGTCGCGTGCCTACGGGCTTGGTTGTTGGTAGTCCTCTCTTATACCTACGGGCTGGGTTGGGAGCTGTTACAGTGGGATACCCGGTTTACGAGCGCCTCGGAACAGGCAAGTGTTACCGCTCTTATCTCAGATTGGGTGCCATACAGGTTTTGGTATAGGTGTCATAAGGCGTGACTGTCCGATGTGACGGCTCTTAAGTCCGTTTTCTCTGATTATGAACGCTCTTAAACCGGGTACCCCACTGAACAAGGATTGTCCTGGGTAGGGGAATCGATCGATCTTTTACCCCGGTAGCCCAGTGGGAACCACCTTGGTAGAGATCTGTCTTGTGTCTACGGGCTGAGTTAGGTTGGGTTGTAGCAGTCGAGCTACTATATGCTGTGGGGTAGATTGGGTTGCAGCAGTCGAGCTACTACGGGTTGGAGTAGGTTGGGTTGTAGCAATCGAGCTACAAAGAATGTGAGATAAAACACACATTCCAATATCATTGTCGTCGATCATCATGGTTGTAGATTGCGCGAAGGGGGATACAGAGACCGCGCACACTCAAGCACTATGGGCTGTGGGATAGGTTGGGTTGTAGTAGTCGAGCTACTACGGATTGGAGTAGGTTGGGTTGTAGCAATCGAGCTACTACGGGTTGGGGTAGGTTGGGTTGTAGCAATCGAGCTACAAAGAATGTGAGATAAACACACATTCCAATATCAATATCGTCCGTTGTCAGGATTGTAGAGTGCGCGCAGAGGGATAGAGACCACGCATTGTTTCCTAAGAGTTGTTTGTTTGTCGATGTGGTAAGCTCGCGCCGAGACTCGAGCGTATTAGCGGCGGGGTTCCAAGGCCGCGGACACCAAAAAACCGGGAGACGGTTGTACTGCTGTATGTGTAGTTCGTTCGTACTGTTATGTACGAGTGCACCGGCGTAGTTCTGGTGTTCTGAATGATGGCCACGTACTCGTACGATGTAGAAATACCAGTCTGTCCGATTTGCTTTTTTTAGTGCCAGTTTCAAAGGCGGCTTAATTGTTACTAATTGTTATACATACAATACTTATTTCATGCTAATTTTTCGTCGGAAAAATGTGGCCCGGTCAAAACCAGAATTTGAGTTCTGCATTCTACAAGTACTGTCAGAACGTGGGAACACAGCCGGACAACACTTACTGTTCACGTCTGCCGAGCGAGACGGCTGTTGTTGTGATCCCATTGCCACCCATGATGCCTATTAATAGCTCGTTGAAATACTCCACCATGCGGTCAGTATGCGGAATCAACAGCATCTTCCGCATTCCCCCAGGAGGAGGAACGATGAGGGCGGGAGAGCGAAGAGAGAAATATGTGGTTATTTCATGTGCTCGTACGAGACCGTCTCAATCTGTAACGCCTTTGGGGTGTGAAAAGGTGTCGCGTGTAGAATACGTCTCGTCATCAAGCGAAAGGATACGCTATTATATCGCACAACGGAGGAATCATCTCATTAGCTACAGTACGTATAGGTAGAGCTCGAGATGATCATAATAATACCGATGCAGTGTTATCGTGTAGGGGAGTATGACGGTGTGCGAGCCGTGTGGGTGCGGGCGTAGCGTGTATTTTTGTCTTGGTTTTTGCTCACCCCATCTATTATCTTCGCACTTTATCTTTCTCCTTCTCCCTCCTAGGCGCAACTCAGATCCGGGGTCACAAACAAAGCAGGCTCTTCTCCCCCCTATGATACTCACTGCGGCACGCGTCTTCATTTTTATCAAGATAAGAATTCAGCACTTCCTTCCCTCATCGTTTCGCGTCGACTTGTGCTTACCCACGCTATCAAGCGCTCTCGGCAGTGATGTCTGTACTGTAGAATAAAAATCTCCATACCGAGATTAGAACCGCTGACTCCAACCTTAGTATTCGAATTGATGGATCATTTTGTCGTTATCGTCCAACACAACTTCGAAGGATGCGCTACTTGAATTTCGTCGTCGCCGTTCAACACAACTACGACAGGAGACTCGCCTCGTCAGCTCTATGATAGAGCTCCAGCTGAGAGTAGGGCAATGCGATACTATCGTGTGGGGGTGTCCGCCGGTGCGTGAGCTGTATTGGTGCGGGCGCGGCGCCTCGTCAACAATCAGGGAATACGTGTTGTCATCAACTTTTGTTGCCGTCTCATCAGCTCCATACGGTACCAAAAAGTACTAGAAAAAAGACTGGAAGTGGCTTCAGAAATCGTGTACGCAGGAATCGCCTAGAAATGGTGGACTCGTAAATAATCTAGGAATTTCGCTTTAAAAAGTGGACTCAGAAACCATCTAGGAATTTCGCTTTAAAAAATGGTTTCAGAAATCGTCTAGGAATTTCGCTTCAAAAACTGGCTTCATTATACGCTGAAGCCGATTTTTTTACCCGAGAATAACCGAAGAGTCTTCTCTTAGGAATTTTAGTTGGGTTGTACGTAGCAATCGAAGTGTATACAAATAATGTAGATAAAAAACATTCAATCATCAATGTGTCAAATCGAATACGAAGCATCATACCGTCCAATCTCAGTATTCATCATGTATGGTACGGGGTAGACAATCGGTGGACCCACTCACAAGAGTCATACCAAAAAAACTGCTGTTGCGCACAAATTAACCCCCTGCCCTGTGATGATACATATGATGTATCCTACTGTGTAGACGGGCTGGGATAGGTTGGGTTGCAGCAGTCAAGCTACAAAAGAGTTTGACATAAAGACAACCAGGTAACTGGTGCCATGTATTCAATCTTCGATCAAGGTGCTGTTCGATCCAACATGAAATCATCCATTATTCTGATTGTACACCTGGTGTTCTTTAGTTCTGGGTAGGCAATCGGTAGATTCACTTAGAAGCGTCACACCAAAAGTAACTGCGAACACTGCTGTGAATTGTCGCGCACAAACTAACCCCCGGCCCTATATACCCTGCCACCAACACTCCTTCGACTTGCTTTGCACAAATTAACTCCCTGCTCTAGACTATGCCTGGTAGATCCTTTGCCGTTTTTTCCTCTTGGGTCTACATGAAAGTGGTACTTGTTCGTACAGCAGCAGCAGTACTCTTTCGTAAAGCAGCAGCAAGCACTACGAGTACTCGTATTATATCATACTCTCGTTCGCACATCATATAGTTTCCTATTACCCCATTTGGGACCCTTCTGTAGTTTGGCGACCAAATAAAAGGGGAGGTGCGCCTTTTAATGTGAGCACGCAGACGTACGAGTCGTGCCATACTGCACACATGTCGCAACAATCCCTTGCATCGTACTTCGAACACTGACGTGATAATTGTCCTAGCCAAGCCCCAGGCTACTCCGTGTGGCTGACGCTGTAATCAGCTTTTTTTTTGTCAATATTTCCCTCTCAAACCCAAAAGGGTTCTAAACGAACCGCCCAACCTTGAGTATATATAAACATAATTCACCACGCATTATCCAAAGACAAGGGGGAAAACAAGGGGGGTCCGAGCCGGGGGGCGCGAGCTGGAATTTGAGCTGCAGCAGGTACATACCCTGCAGCACTACGATATATCCTAGGAGCACACAGAAGTGGCTCGAAGTCGGCAACAAAAACTAGAAGGAGCCGTGCGTGCGACTTGGAAAACCGGCAGAAGCAGCAGTTACGTTCGCCTCTCCCCGGAGGTTGTCGCTACCGCGCGCTCCCCAAGCGACAGCCGAACGTCTCCCCCCATCTTCACGAACTGCAGCTCAGACGAAAGCACCTGTCAATTTTCCCCCAGATCAAGCGAACGAGCGTCAACAGTACAGAACAGAGCAGTAAACAAACTCGTAAGTTGTGCGCGTGTCCGGAATGGTCAAACTTACTAACATTCGACTGCTAAACAATACCAGTATGGTGTTTGCGGGATACCACCGGGTGGGTAAACATATAGTAGTAGTGTCGAAACCGACGAACGTCATAACCCAAGGCCAACCCAACCCACGAAAAAAAAGTTAGAAGTGCCATTTGGGTCGTTTTGGCTGTTTTCGCATTTATTTCCTGGGTTGGGTTTGCCTTGGGTTATGACGTCCATCGGTTTCAATACTATTCATACTATTATTATTAGGATACTATTATTATTAGGGTTATTTTTATTATTTTTTTTATTATTATTATTATTACTATTACTATTACTACTATAATTATTAAGGTTATTATTATTGTATTATTGTATTATTGTATTATTATTATTATTATTATTATTATTATTATTATTATTATTATTATTATTATTATTATTATTATTATTATTAT
>JBBMKB010105561.1:0-10056 GCA_037833945.1 Alaria marginata
CTGGGAGTGAGCGGTCGGGGGGGGGGGGGGGTATTGAGAAGACCCATCCGTTTGGTAAAGAGACGGGTACCCAGGCTGCTTCTGGTGCAAAGTTAGATGAACCGTACCAGTCGCACCATTTCACTGCGCTGTGTATGTCCTGACGTGGTGTGCGTTGTTGTTAACGGGGGCAGCGTATACTTCATTTCGTGGTCACACAGTGCAGCGATGTCCATAGCTTCCAATATCCTCGTGGCCTTTGTCGTAACGCGTTGTGCGATTTTCGACATAGAGAGCTGGCATCGTACTTTTACTTCGTTTTGTCGGTGGTCACCGGATGGAGAGATGAAGAGTGGGCTGTGTCTCGATATGTGTGTGTTGTGCGATGTGCGTTGCGGGGGAGCAGCGTATTTACTCAATTTCGACGTTCTCATCAGATGTAAGGACGCTGCTTCTTCGAGAGGGGGTGACATGATGTGCAATGTTTGTAGCAGGCAGCGTATTTACTTCGTCTGGTGGTCACGTGTTGTTGGGTGCGCTAGTCCTTTGGGAGGTGAAAGGTTGGTGTATTGCCATATATCACCTAACGTGCGGCAAGAGAAGAAGTGTTCATCGGAGTAAGCGTCGTATATGCACTGCGTTGTACAGCTTCCAGTAAAAATGTGGCCCACCTGTTGACGTGTTGTGCGTGATGTTCGGAGCGGGGGTAGCGTGTTTAGTTCATTTTCGTGGCCACCTGATTTAAGGATGTTGTTTCTTCTAGGCGTGTCGCGTAAGGGGGTTGATGTATGGTACACCTCGCCGAACGTGCAGTATGAGTTGATGCCGTGTGTACACCGGACTAGAGGGGCTGAAAAAAGCAAGCACAAGGGGTATGACGTGATGTTGTGTGATCGTACGTTGTCGACTCAAACGGACTAGGGGAATACGGCCGCCACCCCGACTTCTCGCAGAGCAAACAAACCGTTGGCTGCAAATAGTTTCGGGCGCTCCATTTACGCCCAGCAGCAGTATATTATACGGTGGGGTGCAGACGGTTACTGTTGTTGTAGTCGGCAGTTGTTGCCAATGAAGTCGACCTCGAGGTTGCCCTTGTTAGCTTTACAAGGTTGATTTCGCCGTTTATTGTTCGATTTATTTGTGCCGTCGCGTTTGTTTTATTTGTGCTGTCCCAATGGTTTTATTTGTGCTGTCCCAATTGTTTTATTTATGCGGTCTTACTGTAGTAATAGATGTTTTTTATGTGCGGGGAGGCACTGGTGGCGCGCTGTGTGTTACGTTATTTTCGCTTTTAATGGTTCAACAGTGTATGTACACGCCTGGGTGTTATGTACAAGGTACCGTACGGCAGATGTATTGTCTTCTTATGGTGATTCTTGCTGTTTCTGGGCACACTCTGGTGTTCCGCTTGTTGTTGCTTTATGTTCACTCTTCTTTGGGCACACTTATATGTTATACGCTTTGTTTATATAGTGTTACCGGTTCAGGGCACGCTTTGATATTCTACGTGCTGTTGGTTCGAACGTCCCGTAAAGTATTGTAGACGATTTTATTTAGGCGGTGCTGCTCTTTCTGCACACAGTTTAGTCTTTTATAGACGTGTTGTTCCAATCGACTCGCCCTTTCTGGGCACCGTGTGACGTTTGACGTGTTACTACTGTGAGTTTGTTTTTTTCGTGCACAAGTTTACTTGGTTTCGTGATGTGTCTTCTATTACGGGGGACCGCAGTAAATAGGACCTACGGTATACACAAAAAACTATATATTTACCTATTTTTACGAGCAATATTTGATCCTATTTACTATGGTTCCCCGTAATAGCGTCCTGTCTTCCTCCACGCGTTTTCCTTGTCTTGTCAATGGCCGACGTTGCGCGCCACGACAGACGGTTATTCGTATATACGTGATGTTGCTTTCGGTTCGCTCTCTCCGGACACAGCTTGATGTTCCAAGAGCTGCTACAACGAGTTTGCTCTTTCCGTGCACAGCTTCATGCTCTACATACAGTGCGCACTTTTGCTCTTGAATCCTCACTCGGTGCGTTTCTGTTTGTTTTGTTTCTCTCTTGTTGTGTCAATGACCGGTCCGGTGTAGTGTGTCGCGAGGGACGATCCGTTGGGCTGGGATTTGTTGGCCGGTTTGAACTGGTTTATAACGTCGGCGTCGGGGGACACGCCAGGTTGATGTGTCGGCATGCATGCTGTTTCTTGAACCGTAAAACATGTAACCGACATATCATAGAGTCCTGGGAACGTCACCGACTATGGCGCATATAAGAAATCGTAGTACTCTGTTTCTCTCATTGTGGCTGAACTGGGCCCGTCTATTGACCAGAGTATGCAGCGATGCTGGGCCCAGGCTCCCGCTGAGTCCAGTAGTGTAGGTGTGGTGCTGTGGGTCGCTCGCTTTGTCGCGAAGCCGCCATAAGTGCCTTCCATTTAGGTTTGCTCTCGCTGGGCACAATTTAGAGCTTTACGTGCTGTTGGCTCTGAATTTTTTGTTTTCCGTGCACAGCTTGATGTTGTAAATAATTATGTTTGTGGTTGGTTTTCCGGTATTCCTCGATGCATGTGTGCCGTGCGCAGCTTGATGTGTTCTTCACGTTTTTCCTTTTTGAGTTTCCGACGCTCTTCCATGCGAGTCCCTCGCCGTGTCGA
Source organism: Alaria marginata (assembly GCA_037833945.1). NCBI lineage: Eukaryota > Phaeophyceae > Laminariales > Alariaceae > Alaria > Alaria marginata. The sequence goes on from JBBMKB010105561.1 coordinate 2,637, forward strand.
CAAACGACGTTGTTCGTCACGACGGACGGTCTGAGGAGCTGAACGTGCGTCGGTCGGTCGACGGGGTTCGTTCCACAGCGCAACGAGTGAGGTTTAACCTTCAGAAGAAAAGGTGTTCTCAAAGAACACGGTTTTTCTCCCAATTGAATAAAAAAGCACCAAACCCCTTCGAGACCCAAGAAACGCGATCGCAACAATGAAAGGGGGGATCTCATCGCCCATCTACTACGGGGGACCACAGTAAGTAGGACCTACGGTAGACACAAAAACCTATATATTTACTTATGCTTCCTATTACGGGGGACCATAGTAAATAGGACCTACGGTACACACTAAAAGCGATATATTTACTTACTTTTACCAACAATCCTTGGTTCTGTTTACTATGGCCCTCCGTAAAAACACTATTTGGTCCTATTTACGTTGGTCCCCCGTAATATGATAGGAAGAGCGAGAATAAGAAGTACGAGCAATACTACCATGTGCACGCGCGTCGTGAAGCCCTTTGCATCGCAGTCCAAACACGGAGGTTGCCGGTGGTGACTGAGTAGTGGTGGCACCACAGGTCGGGGGGTTCGCGACCCAGCACCGAGCACACGGGGGAAAGGCGTGATCAGGACACGAACAACGACGGGAAGTCTCCCACCAACTAGGGCGGTGAGCTCGCTGAGTTCGCCGACCAGATGTCAATGTCTAGGTATCACAGGATTGTCGATCGGTCATTGACGGAGCTCTGAGGGGTTTGTATCAAACTGGTGCGTTGGTGGGTCACAGTGTGTTTCAGATTGAGAACCACTTGAGATTATTGGTCAGTGTTCTTCGCCACCCCACAAAATAATATGGCAGCCGTAACGTCCAACACACGAACTAGAATTAGGTCAATGAAGCCATGGCCGTGTGTTTTCTTGTCGTCTGCGCACGTACGTCACACACCGTGCTTTTTCCTTTCGCACGCACATTTTGAACTCGACAAACAGACGACGGTGCACGCCGAAAATAGTACCTGCACATCACTCTAGAACCTCTACTGAGACCGCCTACTTACCCTCAGCAGCAGCAGCAGAAGAAGTAGGGGATGGAAGCAGCACTGGTCTGGCTTGTATGCGCCGTGCCCCCCGCCGTAGATAGGCGGCAATCGAAAACAAACGTTTGAAGGGCGACCAGGCACGAAATTGTTGGTATTTTTGTTGGTCTCGAAGTTGAGATCAATCAATGCCGTGCTCTACCTCATTTCGCATATATGTTACTGGTATGTCACACCAGTTTCAAGGCCTGGAATCGCGAAGCAGCAGTATCAGGTGGGCAAAGGCTCCAGCAGGTGGCCTTCCCCGGGCTCGGCTTTGACCGCAACAGCCATACCGCGATATATTTTGGTCTCGAAAAGGCTCAAAGAACAGGGGCAAACATCGAAAATGAAACGTTTTAGGTTCTGGGAAACGGCACAAGTCGCCGCCATATCGCTGTTAATAGGTCGAGGTAGGGTCGAGGCTGCGGCAGGCAGATCACCTTTAGTCGGCCCTGTTTGTGTTTTTCGGTTTGGTGACATGCACCGTCGATCGAGGTTTGGCACGCTACGCCAACATTTATGATTTCCGTCATTTGTTGAGTGAGATACCGCTCGTGCGAGTGGTCTACGCTCGATAGGTAGTGACAGTGGGGGTTTCCTCTCTACGAAGGCGTGCCGCGATAATAGGGGCAGTGTGTGTGTTTTCGTTCCATTTATTCTGGGCGCCAGATGTTTGAACGCACCAGCCGGGGTCACACAGGGGGAAGGTAAACACTGAATATTTCTCTCCACCTTTCCTCCTGCGGTTCTTGCCTTCATTTTTATCGCGAAAGGGGTCCAGCCGTCCCTTTCCCTTGTCAACATTTTAAGTCGAACTTTGTTTACTCACGAATAAAGTATCACTTTCCACGCGAATTGCGATGTTTTCACTCCCGAGAGGTTCGAACCCGCAACATAGCCTTCAGAAGGTTTACGAGGTTACCAATTGAGCCACTGGGGACGCCAGTGTCAAAGTGGCAGTAGTAACGCTTTTCGACCATTTGTTTCTGGTTGACAGGACTCTTCTTCTTCTGAAGAACTACCTAACGTCGTTAGAATCCCATTTTGTGTTTTACAATAGTGACCGTCGTATACCTAGGCCATGGGGATGTGCATCGGGTTAAGGGTGAAACTTTTATCAAAAGTTAGTGCTTTAGGTCTCAGGCGAGGAGTCTCATACACGGTTAGGTGCACCCCTACCGTGGCAGGTGTCTAAACCTCCTGCCGTTGCTTGGCTAGCAAGAAATGGATGCCAGCGATTCCGTAGGCGCGTATCGGGCGACAACGACGCCCCACGTGATACGAGGCACAGGCTTTATCACGTCTCACAGATGCGCTTCAGAATCAGCCATGAACCAGGGTGTAGAAGAACTACACAAACGAGGGGAGCGTTGGCGAACAGCCTAGGTCGTTTAGATAAGGTACATAACGTCAGGCTTCGCGTAAAAAAAGCGCGGGAGGGGGTCGTAGCAAAATTACAGTCCCTATCAGCAGCAGCCTGGTCTTGCAATCTTGCAACTTGCGGTTCCTAAAAAACAGTGTGTCCGTTGTGGTCTCTGGCAAGAGTTTTCGTTATCGCTCTGCTACTCGCGTTCCGCAAATTCCACAACGGATATTCCTGGTGATTTGCCTTTCGAGGCATTGTACTAAAATACAAGACACGGGCAAAGACGACATAGATACAGTGGTGGGGCCTATATAAGGCGGTATAGTGCGAAGGGATTTTGGCCGCCTTATATCGAGAGGCCGCCCTGTTCGTAGAGGGAGTTGTACTCAGACTTACAATCGTGTCAGCCGATTTATACCGCCCTATTTCGGGTGACCGCCTTATTCGAACCGCCTTATATAGGCAGGCCCCACTACTGTAGGCGAAAGGACAGCGCTTTCTTAGTCCGGATGTAACGGCTCAAGCACCCTCGTGTCACTCACGCGGCGCCTCGGTTTGGAAGGTGCTACCCCTATCCTTCTGCCCTTCTCGCCGCGATCATCAAGGCTCCCTCTTATTACCCCCCTTGCCGGTTCGAATGGCGCTCTTTGCTTCGCCCCTTCCCCCTGAACCTTTCCAACTCCCACACTGTCCCTTTTTTCGGTAACCTGGTCTGTATCACGGTAGTATGTCCCCTGGTTTCTTCCAAGGATCGATAGAGATAAATCACAGACAGGGGCGCCGGCAAGACCGCCAGTGTCTGGAGCAACAACCGGTCCGCTTCTGCTGCTCCCGCTTGAGCCGCTGCCAGTTCCAGTGTTTCTTTTCCCACCGCTGCTGGTTTCATCGCCTCCGATTCTGCCGCTTCCTGTTCCACCGCTCCTATTTCCACCGCTTCCAGTTCCCTCGCTTCCAGTAAACCCGCTTTCAGTTCCCCCGCTTCCAGTTCTCCCGCAACGAGTGCCACCACAATCACTGCCGCTCTCGCCATGTTCTCGCCGGAGGAGACAAGAGCGGGATGCGACGGATCCGGCAACAGACTTGTCTTGCCGTTGCCGCCATGTGTTATGGTGATCTATGCCGCGATGATGGCGAGAAGCCGCCAATCCTGTTGACGAACGGAGGATTAACGGTCTCGAGAAGAGATCGGCCGCGGCAGCCGGCGCTGGGACAGTGAGCGGTTTCGAGAAGAGGACAGCCGCGGCAGCCAGCTCCTCGGGGACTGTTCTGGGACAGGAAACCGAGATAGCAGTTGCCTCCAGATTTTCTGGGGTTGCCGCGAGCGTGTCTGACGGGGACGATATTCGAGGGTAGCGTAATCGGCGAGGCCGTTCAACGCCCCCCAGGCGTCGGGGTCTCATCCGCACAATCGTGGTGCACCCCGCTCCGCTGCTATGTTGCTGTGTTATACTCGCCGGCTGGCGAAGTGTCGAGATATCCCCCCGCGGCAGCCGTCGACGATGGTGCCCGGCGCTCCCTTGCGGCTTGCGGGGTCGCTCGAACTGTGTCACGCGATGCAGCCTTGTCGAACCACGGGTGTTTTGCGTAGGGACCGAGTGGGCCTCAAGCCCAACATGAGTGGAAGAGCCAGCCTGACCTTTTAGAGACGCGGCACTTGCAGAATCTGACCCGCCTGCGACGTCGCCTCTAAGCACACCACCAGGAGCGGTTCGTGTGCTCGCGGGAATTGGAAGCAGAACCGGGTTACGAACTACCGTTGACTGAGGAAAGGTACACCTCTGGGCCATCGCCGGTGACCCCGCCACCGGTCGTGCCGCCGGGAGGGGTTGCTCCAACCTAGCCTTTGTGCCAGGTTGCACCTCACGCCCAGCATGCTCGATCACGTCGCCAGTGGTGCTGTTGCTGACAGGCGGGGGCTGTGGCGCGGAAATGGGATCTAGCGCAGTGGTCAGCGATGATGCCGGCAGGTAAAGACGTGAATCGGGCTTCAGGCTGCTGCCCCTGCCTCCTCTGGGGCGGACAATGTTTTCCGGGGCTGGTTGTGGAGAGGGTGCTACCATGCCATGAAGCGATTCGTGCTTACCGCTCGCTCGATTTGACGGGGATACGTGAGCTGTCCCCGCTTCTTTCGCCGCCACTGCTAGTGCCGCCGCGGCTGTGCCTGCTCCAGGCTTGCTCTCGTCGGTGCATGCGCCGCTCGAGTTTCTTACCACCAACGCCTTCGCGGCTGAACTTGTCTCCGCCCCCGCCACCATAGCAGCACCAGCACCAGCAACCGATTCAGCATCAAAATCCTGAACAAAGCCATCTGACGCTGGTACAGGTACATGTTGTCCCCCACCGCCATTGCCTATCGGAGCCGACCCGCAGGCGTCACAAGCCGCAACTCGGAAAGGGTTGTCCAGGGTGCACCTGGAGCATGTCCATCGCCCCGGGCCGGAGGCTCCTGCTCCGCTGGCACCTCCTGCACCCTTTGACTTATCCCCGTCTACGTCATCGTCACCACCGTCGACTGCCCTGCTTCCATGCCTTTCATCAAACGCCACCGCATCCTCCGAAGGCCGTGCTCGCCCAGCGCTCGCGCCGTTCAAGCGCAGTAGCTGCCTTGCTGAAACCCCTTCCAGCACTGCACACGTGTCTGTTTTGAGGCGGTAAAAAAACGAGGTTCAGTTGCGGTTGGATATTAAGAGACTTTGTTTTGCTGCGATGGACGCGTGCTACAATAAGGGTAGCATTGGTTGTCTAAAAAACAAATATACATCATATGTACTTAGTATTTGTATATATGACTCACGGGGTTTCCTCGATTGAGGCGTTCCCCTGTTCAAATTTGCGCTTTCGAACTTTTTCGTTGCGTACCCTATATCCGAAGTAGGACATGGGATCGTTCGTTGGGCGTGGCACATTTATAGTATATCATAGTCAGGCCTTCGGATGGGTATAGAACTCCTCAAGTGGGTAACCTAAGAAAAGCAATGTTTGGTGCGCCACTGTTGTAGCATGAGCGGAAGGTGCACCAAGCGCACGGTCACAAGACGGTTGCAACGCGCTCTCATCAATTCCGGACAAACTTAGTCGGTGATCGCTCGCAGTAGCAGCAGCAGCAGCAGCAGCACTGAGCTGGATATATACGGTGTGATTCCGCCTTCTGCTGCTGCGGCTGCGGCTGCGGCTGCGGCTTCTGTCGCGGGCTCGATTATGCCGCTCTTACGACTCCAACCACAGCGCTACGATTTTTCGAAGCAACTATTAGTGAACGACGACAGTGTTGGTGCTACTCCTGTGCTGTCCCGTTTTGCTGAGCCGATCGCTCGAGCCTGCTCACCTTGAAGCTCCCCGGGTTCGATGTTTCCGGTACATGTGCTCACAGAAAACTGGTCGCCGGCGACAACCGCATCAATGCCTATATCGTCGGTTTGGACAGTCCTGCGACCTCGGCATCCCACGCTTGGCCCTTCTTCTGCCGACCCTTCGGTGAGCGCTCTCTCGCGCGCACCGTCACCATTGTCATCATTTCGTTGCCGTAAAGCCTTCTTCGTGCCACGGCGATCGCCGTGTGGTTGTATGGCCTTCCCCGAGAGCGACATTTCTAGGTCGTCGTTTCTAACACGAGCTGCTTCCAGGGTGGCCGATGCCTCCTTCGACGACTGTATAGCCTCCGCAAGCATGGAGTCGAACTTTCCCACGCTGCTTCTCATACCGCCATTCATGCCACCACGACTACCCAGAGTCCCAATACCTTCACCACCGGCCCCCACGCCACTCCCATACGCAGAAGCAACGGCAGCGATAGCGGTAGCCTTTTCGTGTTCCTCATGCGCTACAGCCGCCGCTATGGCCACGTCACAGGCCCCTCCGGGTCTCCCGTGGGACTCGGCATCCCGCCTGGACACATGGTCGCAGCAGCGTTCGCAGCGCTCCGTGCGCGTACCGCAGAGTGCTTCGTGGGCGGTAGTAGCGTCGGCGGTCCGAAAGGACAGGCCGCAAAAGCCGCATGGGGATGGCTGCGGCTGAAGCGACGGCGGTGATCGCGCTTGCACGATGTCCGGTCGCTGCAGGATGGGGGGGTCTTCGTAAGTTCTCTCGCTCTTTTCACCGTCTGTACAGGGCGTTGTCGACGGTAAAAACTGGTCGACACTTCTGATGGGCTCCTCCTTCCTTCCCGCGAGTGCACGTATTTCGGCATTGGGTAGTCGTGAGACAACTTCCGACCTCCCCTGGGACCCCTCTCCCACAACAGCAGTCCTTCTGGTGGCCGAACAGCGCAGCTCGTGGACGCAGCGGTTGGCCACCGGCACACTCTTCTCGCAGAAATCGCACGGTACCGTTCCGCCTTCTACACCCCCGGAAGAATCCGGCCCGTTTTTTTCTGCGGGCATTGCACCGACCAGCGGTTTGTTCACTGTCGTCCTCGCCGTCGACATCACTTCTCCCAACAACCCCTCGCCTGTGGTGTTTCTCCCTCTAGCACCATCCCGTTCTCCTGTTCCCCCTAGCCTTCTCCCTCTGGTGCCCTCCTCTTCCGTGTCCCCCGTCTCCGTGTGGACGGGAACCTTTTTTTCGGCACTGCCGCCCCCTATTGAGAGTATCCCGCCGTCAACCGCCGCTGGTATCGCGCCCCCCCGCGAACCATCGCTACCGACATCACAGGCCAGACTCGTCGTTTTCAGTCCCATTCCGACGGCGTTTGGCGTTCCTTCTTCTGTTCGCCGCTCCAGCCCATGCGCACCATCCTCAGATAACGTTTGGTGGTGGTGGTGGTGGTGGTGGTGGTCGTCGTCGTGGGGGGGGTGTCTCTTTTTGCCAGAGCTCGCTCCCCCAAGGGCGACGCCAAAGCCCGAGAACGCTCGGCATTTCGACAATCGAGCAAACACTTCGCGGGATGGAATGCCGAGCCAACCTTGTTTGTCGGAAGCAAAGCAGTTATCGGGCGGGGCGACGGAGAGATGGGGGGGGAGGGGGAGGGGAAGAAGCCATGCGAAGGAGAG
>JBBMKB010105572.1:0-10056 GCA_037833945.1 Alaria marginata
ACACATATAAGTAGACATCGCTGGTGCCATTTTACCATCCACTTCGTGCCACACACAATTGAGTCCCGAATCATATTTTATATCGTTGACTAATCCCCAGAGGCCCGCCGCATAATTCCTCGAGGTGTCTCGTCACCCCCAAACAGCGATGCAACGTCGGCGTACAATACTGAACCCTTCTAGTATGAAACCCCAATCTCTTGATACCAGTATCCATCAACGTATGCCACAAACAACCCCCCTACTCGGCGCGAGATACCACAGGTCCCGAACGGCGTATCTCAAAATGCTAGGTATAACGGCACATCAAATAATCCATCGTGAAGCGCTGCAAAGGAAAGCCGGCAATTCAAAATTACATCATCAATGATTGCCAAGGTAAAACGGCAATCTGACTGCAATTATTGTTACAGTAAAAGCTATCCCTGGTGCTATCTCCCAACTTGTTGTGCGGTGGACTGTCGTTTCAACCAATGTCCTCTTTCACCGCCGAGCTTATAAACTCAACTGAATGCGTGTTAATGCATGTGTACACTATCAACTTAATCCTCATGTGACACATTGTACGTACTACACCGTAAAGAGAAGGGCTGTTGAAACCAGTCATGTACCACCACCAAACATACACACACCGGTCGTACCGTCCTATCGCGGACCATCACACATATAAGTAGACATCGCTGGTGCCATTTTACCATCCACTTCGTGCCACACACAATTGAGTCCCGAATCATATTGTATATCGTTGACTAATAATCCCCAGAGAGAGGTCCGGTACACAATTCCTCGAGGTGTCTCGTCACCCCCAAACAGCGATGCAACGTCGTCGTACAATACTGAACCCTTCTAGTGTGAAACCCCAACCTCTTGATACCAGTATCCATCAACGTATGCCACAAGCAACCCCCCTACTCGGCGCGAGATACCACAGGTCCCGAACGACGTAGCTCAAAATACTAGGTATAACGGCACATCAAATAGTCCATCGTGAAGCGCTGCAAAAAAAAGCCGGCAATTCAAAATTACATCATCAATGATTGCCAAGGTAAAACGGCAATCTGACTGCAATTAATGTTACAGTAAAAGCTATCCCTGGTGCTATCTCTCAACTTATTGTGCGGTGAACTGTCGTTACAACCAATGTCCTCTTTCATCGCCGAGCTTATAAACTCCACTGAATGCGTGTTAATGCATGTGTACACTATCAACTTAACCCTCATGTGACACATTGTACGATTTGGCTAAACAGCCAGCAAACCCATACGTCCTCCTTTTCATCTCGTCATGAACAACTAGCAAAACCAACCAAAACCTAAACACAAGCAGCTGGCACGTGCATCCTTGACTTTTGAATAGCCGGTGCACCCCCCCGGTCCCTAATTTGGAAAACCCTACGTGGCGTCGGCTGCTTGCTAATTCGCTGAATCGGTTTTCAATCCGGTCTGTAAGCGTCTGTTTCCATCTCCAGACGATTAATACGCTGCTGAAGCAGCTCATCTTCTTCTGACATAGCAGAACCCCTTGAATGGCTCCGGGCTAGGACGACATGATAACCGTGTTCTACCCTGCTGTAGGTAACGCCATATGTGTTGTTGTTGCGCGGTGTGTCCCTGCGCCGTGGAGGGTAGGGCTGTAGCAATGAACCACGAACCACCACTAGGGATACACACACCCGTCGTGCCGTTCTGCCACAAACCCTCACACATAAAGACATCGATCGGTGGCATCATTTTGACATCCACTTAATACCACACATAATTGAGTCCCGTATAATATTTTGTCACGTCGACTAGCCCCGAGAGGTCAGCAAAAACCCACACCCTAGATCTCTTGTAACCCACAAACATAGATTCCGCGCCACATAAATTGGAAACTGTCTAGTATGGAACGCCCAGTCTCCGTAGACCAGTATGAATCACTGGGTACCACAAACAAGCTTGCGTGGGCCACTAGCACACCATGCGCACGTTTCATACCTAATCATCCCCTGTCAGGGATCCACTGGGTGGCTATAATATACTACTCATGATAGCCTACAAAGAAAGTAGAGGCACTTGCAGGTGTCTCACGTTGACGTAGATGACATATGCGTAAGTCAGCCTAACTAAAGCCCTTAATCGGAAACACAAAATACAACAGAAAACACAACGGATTCTGGCGTGTACGCCTGAAGTGATCCATTGTCGTTGGAGGAGTCCGTTGAAGGCTGAGTAGATCCAAAGGTATCAGAACGCACGAGTTCCATTTACTCGTTATGCTGGTTCTGCGAAAACAAGACCCCGAGGGGCCCACTGACGCGGTCTGGTAGAAGACAAAGAGCAAAGACGAGCGTGGAAGAGAGACGAACACAACATTGAAACAAGGGCATGGCTCTCGAGGTACATACCCCAGGTGACGTGTAGAGTCCATTCAATGCAAACGAAAGCAAGGGTTTTATGTATGGAGGGACAGGACAAACGTACGGTCGGATACACTGCCGTTGTCGGGCGCTTCCCAAAGGTTGCAGAGTATTGCTTCAAACCAAAATATGGCATGTAACTAATCTCGAGCAAAATTCCGTCAGCATTACTAACTTTTAGAGCAAATCGTGGGAGATTTTGTGACTCCTCTCCAGTGTAATTGGATATGGAGGTTGTCAAATACAGAATAACGATTGGCTTTACACACTTCCACTTTCACATCACAGCTCGAAACGAACAAAAAATAATATCGAAAATGAAACTGAAATTCGTGATGACGAGAGAGGAGGCGCTACTGCGGTGAAAAATGTCGCCATGTGACGCTTCGTGCAGAAAATAGGTGTTTCCCGTGATAACTGGTCATAAATGATCCGCCCGGGGCGGACGCCCTGGGTTGCTATTTTCATCGAATCGAGTATAGTCCGGTGTAAAGGACCCCTCTTAGTTTCAGAAGAATATTAAATCAACCCGGCCCTATAGCAAACACCCCGGGTTGACTTGCCATGCATGCACAATCACGATGCCCCAAGGGTCTACTAGTAGCACTAATACGGTGTCCCCGAGAAATTGAGCCCTCAAGCGACGCACTCACAGTCTTCCTGAGCCCCGCGAATGGCGCCCATGCCCTGCATAATGGGGGCGCCAGTGTGGTCGAGGGTGGGTACCAGTGTCTCTCCAAGGATGCCCGTGGCGTCAACGCTCATCTCACTGTGATCGATTGCCATGTTCATCTGCCAGGCTAGGTGGTCGGGCAGGTCGTACTGGTCGGTGGGATCGCGCATGGAGAGCTGGTGCAGCCTGCCGTGGCTCAAGCGGATCGTGGCTGTCGGAGTCATAATCTGGAAAGACACGTGCTCTGACTGGTGCTCGAACAGGCCAGACCCATCAACTGCCGCAGCCACGTACTCTTCACACTCCTCCATATTGGTGGCGGTGGGGTCGGCGAGAACCCAGTCGGACATGTCCTGTAGAACATCGCCCCCGCTGAGCCTCCGGCCGGGCTGCGCAAGCTGGAGCTTCTTTTGTTCCCAGTATTGCTCGAACCCAAAGCTCCGGCACTCCCCAGGAAGGTTGACGGCGGCAATGGCAACACCAGGAGCTAGCGTAACCTCGTCCGGTGTAAGCATAATCTCTTGTCCGTTGGCAACCACATGCAGGGCACCGTCGGCGAGACAAGAGGACCTGCCGACAGGACAGTCACTCTCCATGCTGTGGGGGTCGCTAACCGAGATGACAATGGCGTGTTCCAAGTCGTCGCCGTCTGTGGTGATGATGGAGATTCCGGTTATGTAGGTAATCTCGGGTAGGGAAGGCACAGGTGAGGTAACACGCATGTTGAGGTGAATGTATGGAAGGTCCGAGACAACAGCGTACCATGACCCGTCTTCGCCCGTGAAGTCGAACTTTTGGCCGCGGAAGCCCGTCATGTGCGGGTCACCTTCAATGGAAGGAGAAGGGGGCGTCGAGGGATGAGAGGGTCGAACATATAGATACGGAGATCGCGAAACCTTCCTACCACATGCACCCGTACAAATGCAGCATATGGACCGAACCATTTACTGTCCATGCTATTAGGATGCATGCTTCATCCGTGCGTCTTCTTTGCTGATTGTGTGGACAGAGAGAGTCGGGAGCACAAGCGTCTCAGACAGCACTTCGTGGCCAAACCATTTCCAAACATGTCGACTCCCAATAGGATTTATTCGGAACATGCGAAAACGTAAATTTCAAACTTGCGAGGTATCGGTACGTTCCGGACGATGGCCAATCAATCAATACGGGCTGAATTGTTACACTGTTTTAGGCCTGCTCACAACTGTTGCGACTCAACCCTTAAATATTATCGTTCCAATACTTGCTGCAACGTGGAAGGCGTTTTTTACCACGGAGTATGCAGATACATTTACCTGACCGGTGACGCAAAAGGCAGGGTGTACCTTGTAAACAACCCCTACTACGTACAACCGAGAGCATTCTGCACTAGCAGACGGGTCGACACAGCGAGAAAGAGAGAGAGACCCGTGGGGTAATGCAATCACCGCAGTATACCAAAGCTAGCAGTCACAGTAAGGAAGTCAACCCGACGTTCACTAGGGGGGTTAAGGCACTCAACATGGGCGACAAAAATGTAGGACCTTTTGTTGGCGAAAAATACCAGACAATTCTGTAGCGGTGCTTGTCGTGGATAAAAAAAGCAAACGTCTAGTTAGTCCGTAAAGCACGTGCCGTGAACCCTAAAAACACAAAAGCTGGAGAAAGAATAGTTGCTCTGAGTCGCTGAAAACGGAAGCCCGGAACGTTACCGTCCTAGCGTAGACTTGTCAAGTACAGCAACAATGTAAGCGACGGGGGTTGTCGAAGACGGCCGACCATATCAAGTCAACCCAGTTGGGCCTATAGCGGGTTGAGAACAAACAGACTGCGCAGTCAGCCATAACCGTGCGTAGGCTCAGGCGGGTTGATGTGATCTCTGTGAGAATACTCCCCACCCCGAATCATGCACCACGCATGTCCTAGAGTGGTGGACACAGGCCAGACAGTTTGCAGCGGTCAACGGCGGAGGCATCACCCCCAATCATAGTTGGGCCGGAGGGAACAAGCCACCCTTCGCGTCTTTGCGGGGGCACGCAAACGTCGGGTAGATGTAATGACGCCAACCACAGTATGGCACGAGAAACAATGCCTGGATCGAACGCTCGGCAGCAGTTGGGGTGTAGTCAAGACGTCATCAAACACGTTTAAAGCTGATCATTCGTGAATATCGTTGACATAGACCTATCCGAAAAGAAAACATGCGCATGGACGTTACGGCGAGCGTGCGCCAAATTCTGTCTTAGGCTCGTTTCTAGAGCAGTAGTTTTGTTCGCCCTGAAACTGGCTTTTAAAGCAAATGACGGCGCAACTCAATGCACAATCCCTTGGTCTACGTATCTAACGACCAGAATATAACAAATAAAAAAAAAACTTCCAGTGACGTTGGACAGTTCCTCAGCTGAGTACAAAACAAAGGTTCTCTCAACCATGCTACGTGTATCATAGCTCGCGTTCTGATTTAACACGCCAAAGCGCTACTTACCGCAAGCGCCGGGGTCAGCCGTGTCAGGAACTTCACAGATCAGCTTCGACAAACAGCACGCTTCGCCGGCGCCCGTGTCGCAGTCACTGTCGTCCGCGCAAGCTGTGACGAGTCAACGTGGGACATTGAGAGAGTGACCTTACCAATATCAGAGCTGATCCCGCAGACCAATGTTCAATGTGCATGAAAGGTGGACGGTCAATAACACAAAGGTTTATGCTCCGTAGTCGTTAGGTGGACTGCTTTCCACTAACGATATGAATGGTGCGAGCATTCCTTCACTGTAGATAGTCCATTTCCACAGACAAACATGGGACAGAAAGACGATTGAAAATTTCGACGTCCGACATGTGCTGTTAGTGTGGACATACACCGGAGCCCCCCCTGAGTTTTACACTCAGCGCTGACTGCACAGGTCAGTGCTTGTAACGTATCTCTATAATCTTAATCGCACGATATGTGGGGTGGGCAGCCCTGAGGACCCGCTTCTACACGGACAACGATCGTGCCGTGGCGTGCCAGTACTGCGAACATTGATATGCACGCAAACGAGGTCAATATGTGGTATACCGCCTACTTCAAGCTCTCGAGCGACGGAAGGCTGACGACAGAACCAACCAGTAAAGAATAGATCGATGGTGATGTGGTCAAGTACTGTCTTCCGGGACAACGCTTACACATGCAGTGGTCACGGGCAAGCGTTGCATCCCAGAACGTCTCTTAGTGTATTTGTTCGGTACGTGTAGTCGACTGTGACCAACCAAAACACTTACTTAACATTCCACTCAAACCACTGCTGCAGGTCACGTTTATGTGGTTTGTACAACATTAGTTTCCATCGAGTGGGTCAACGCGCTGCCCTTACCTACTATGGCTGGTTGCACCAACGGTGAACGCGTCGAGGGCGCAGAAAGGTCACGAAAGTAGAGGCACAGGCGGGCGTTGCAAGGACGGGTGTGATGGGAGCAGAAGTGGCTCAACATCGGTTATATGTACATCCACAGACATCTGCGTATGGTGTATTGCGTATTGCACTCTCTTCTTCCAACATAACGACGACGCTGAGGAAACAACATAGATACAGGTATATACAGGTTTTGCATCGTTTTTTTGGCATGGCGTTGGTCAGGTGCACATTTGTGAATGTTGCTATGCCGAATGCTGCCATAGATGTAGCACATGTTGGACAAACCGTTTCTGGCCGACGCGGCTTTCCACATGGAGAGCTACAGTACCTAAGACCGTTCAAACAACATTTGTTTGTATTTTAAACAATACTCGGTGTACTCCTAGAGGCCGTGGGATGATTTGTTGAATAACAGTTTCAATTTGGTCTTAACTTGATGCCAGTCACGCACGACACGGTGGAGTTGCACCTCATTGTGTTCGAGGATCCTCGCTTGAGGAGTTTATCCTGCTTCGCCCAACCCCGACATTCCCTACGGTGTTTCATACTTTATCGACATCGACGTAAGATCCCGTGGAGAAGTTGCACAATGAACACATTATAATGCACAATCGGGATATCAAAGATATACGGTACCTCCCATGTTGACAAGTTCCTCATACAGATACCGCTACAGCAGCACAAGCATCCAGCTTCGAGACATAGACATATGCTTGAATAACGGACCTTATGACATTTAGGTGAACCTCGATGGATCAGGCGTGAACGCACCAAACTCAAGGATGGCGCGCACGTGACATCGTCATACGCACACGGAGGCCTGGTGGATGGGTTCCGCAGTGTACTTCCACTAAGTGAGATTTACACTTTAAACAAGTCATACCATGGCCTCTATGCAGCAGCCTCAGCTACTACTGTGACACGTGCATGGGCGAGGGAGTATTTGTTTCGCGCACGACTAAAACAATGGGGAGGCACTCTCGACGAAAACTCGTACTCTATCAAGTTGTATAGCACGCTATCATACGATACACTATTTACGAGTCAGCGAAGCCTCTTTGGAATAAATGCAGTAGCTACAAGATATGTCGGCTGCAGGGTAGCTCGTCGAACCACATCTGCTGGAAGTTCAACAGACTAAAACTGCTCGCTCTTAGATTATGTTCCTTGGCGAGACTTTCGTGGTGGGAACATGAACAACCTACAACGCCGAAATGATGACAAGCCTACTACTACTGTTATACGTGCGGAGATCCGTGTTGTTAGCGGGAAAACACACCAAAATTGGGGGAGAGGCGGCAAGGAAACTCTTGTTTTGTTTGTGTCCGAGAATGCTTTATTGCCTGACATACAAGTTCGTTTGGAGGCTTAAACAAAGACAGTCGTTAATGAGAGGAACTTAATTACGTGGTTGAGACTCTTATCCTTTCCTGGGACGTCGGGACTTCACCTCGTCCTATTCATATTAAAACACATAATCCCGTCATAGAATCAGTCGCAACAGCAAGTGGCAACCGACGGATTTCTACGAAGAAGCAAGGCCCGTGCTGAACACACGTTGCGAAGTTCGTAAAGTATTTATGCGGCCGTGCGTCCGCGGCCGTATCGGGTTGAAACGTCATCACCGAAGTGCCTCTTACCATTACAGGTGTAGCCTTCCGTCCCGTCGCTGCAGGTCGAACCTTCGTCGCACGTCGCCACGCCCGTACATTCTGTCGTCAGTTTCACGCGTTCAGCAGAAATGTATGAGTGTAGGATGGGTGGTGTATCCTTCCTTATATGGCTACACGGCATTGCAGTGATTTTTTATCATGGTGGGTTCGCTGTGTACCTCACTCTAAACCGGACTTGAAAACATTTTGTTGGCGCAGCAGTATAAACAATCCCTATGGCCGTGCAAACCCGCGAGAACGAAAATCCCGCGAGTTGCTCTGAGCCGCCGAACAGAGAGACCCTCCAATGTGCCCCGGCTACCTTAGGGTTGGTCACCCGGAGCATTGGAGTTTCCCAGCCACCAATGCTACTAGTATTCTAATTCTCCTTCCTAAAGGATGCAGTAAAAAAAACATTATGATCTCAGACCTGTAACACAAAAGTACCACTCTCACTCAATAGATCCTCCTTCACTGCGTGTGCCTCGATTTGCACAGTTGTTATGGCGACGACTAACCGCATCGGCGTACACAAAAATATATCGAATCGCGACCCCCATCAACAAGATGGTCCTATGCAGCTGTCGACAACATAGAAAAAGTAGCAGCAGGTGGATGACGATGGTGAAACCGCGCAACGATATAGCATCGTCCAGAACAAAATCTTACGAAATCAAACATGACGGACTCCATATTCTCTCGATGAAACGAAATGAAGAGGGTAGGGCCTCGACAGTTCAGGCAGGCTTCCGAAGGGGTCCCAACGTATGCATACAGTATGCACTAGCCTCACTGTCAAGCGCAACCCTCGTCGGCCACCCTGCTCGAACGACATGTCGACATACACATAGATATCTACCATTTGGGTCAAGGCAGTTACTCACCGCAAAGGCCGGCGTTGGGAACCTCGTCCCGGTATGTGCTGGAGGTGTCTGAACTGGAGGATGACATGGCGGCGACGCTGCACATAGATGCATGCCGAGAGCATACGCATTAAGAGAGGGTGGATATGCCGTTAGCTGTTTAGCCCTAAAAAAGGATCGTTGACAGGTGAAGGATATGCGATTTCTCGTCTGCGGCCGGACACCGGCCCCCTCGTGGGGGATGCAAAATACCAGGGAAGAAAACGGCTGTACGGGCGGAACTGTTGGTACTTGCGAATGATTGTTTCTCTGCGAATGCGAGAGTCGAATGTTGACGGCGCTCAAGTAGGGACGTATTCCTTGAGGTCATTGAGGACGCTTCTTATATATGTGGTATGTACTTGATGAATGTGCAACTAATCGTGGTAACCTCCAAATACTGTAAACCAATCCCAAATATAAACCAGGGACCCTCTTCGAGATGGCTGAGCTATGTTTACTTGATTGTTGACATGATGTTTGAACGGGGAACGTTGTAACGTGATTTGTTTGGCTAACAGTCACGTCTATAAATTGTGTCGAGTATTCGCTTTTCGCTGTGCCGCTGATGTAGGATGTGGGTGTTCTGGCTGTCACGCCCCACTGGCAGCCGCCGCGCTAAGAATCATTCTAGATCAAGCGCTGCTCAAGAGAGACTGCCGTGCGAGACGCTGTGGTTCCAACCCGTACTACAGTAGTACGAAGGCACGTTCGACATAATGTTTTGCAAAGTGTCACCAGTAACAGCTACAGTAGCGGCAATCTCTCTGGTACCTGCCGAGTCATCTCACAGTAGGGGTTGCATTGTTTTGAGGTCCAACGTGCCTGACCGGTTGAGCTCTCCAAATGAGGAACCACCCGTTGGAATAGTCATTTTAAGAGTTCAATTGTTTAAGGACTAACTAGCGGATAGGCATGTTGACCGGGTGGCTCGAATGAAAATCTTGGATGCCATGTATCGGGTGAGATATTGACCTCCTCATGTCAGGAGGTCAGGGACTTATTGCTGCACCCCTACTGTGGAATGACCCTGCTGCAAAATCTCGCCGGATTTTTTTTT
>JBBMKB010105582.1:0-10055 GCA_037833945.1 Alaria marginata
CCGCACAGAATGATCCAACTCGGCCACCCTCTTGGATACCGCCAAAACATAAAAACGAGAAAAAAAAAGACGGTACCATGGTGGTCTAACTCGCCTGCATGGGGGGGGGGGGTTGTTCTCACCGCGACAGAGTCTGAGTTATATGGCTCATAATTTGACACCACTTCGGCCTTGCAAGCTTCATTCCACAGTTGTACCATGTCCTCGAACTTGTCGGGCATATCATTGAGGAGGTTGTTCTGATAGCGCCGCCATGAACACATCGTGGCACGGAGTAAACAGACCGAAACGAAAGCAGGGCAAACGTGGAAATATATCAAGAGGGGGAGAAAGGACAGAGATAGTCACGGATGGGAGGATAGATGGGTAGTGATGAATAGAGGAAGGGAGGGAGGGAGGGAGGGAGGGAGGGAGAGAGGGAGGGAGGGAGGGAGGCGGGGGGGGCGGGGGGGGAGGTGCAAACGGGATGAAAGGGTGGGAAGGAAGAGTGTGAATCGTCAACGTCGAAAACCTGCTCAATGGGTTTCATATATAACTGCTGCATGACAGTCGATTGCTTGGAAAGAGGAGATTGTTCCCACCTGTAAAAGCTGCCGGAGTTGCCGTTCTAAACCAAACGTTCGTTACGATATCGTCCCCCTCCTCTTACTTCCCCTACGGTCAAAACGCCAATGATGCATCCTGCGCCTTCTCGTCATCTTCCTTTCACCCTAAAACAATCACCGTGATGTCATCCACATCGGTATCCTCTTCCCACTGCCGGAAGAACACGAACAACCTGAAATGTCCGAAATGTAATTGATTTCAAGCCGGTTGTACTGTACCTGCTACGGTTTAGCGGATATTCCGATACGATCCGACACCAAAATAGACCTCCTCATACCTGCTCATAGGGGTCCTCATCGAGGTGAAACAGGAAGCTGCTCTGATCGGAGCCTTGGTACTTGCATTCTCGGGTGCAGGTTGGGCACTCGCCCATGGGGCACTTGTCATCTGTCGGGATATCGTCGTCGGGGCTAAAGCTGTACCACCCGGTGCACCTGAATGAAACAAACGCATGGTGGGAGGAGGCATATTCGTGGTCATGCATGGCCAAAGTTAATACGACCTAAGACTCTTGCATCCTTAAAAACCAGAACGGAGCAGACGTAATACTCACCGGTTGCGTTCCTTGGATGTTTACTGTTGACCTCGAATTCCTTTCGACACATGGAGCGGTTGCTAGTCCTTATATATCTACCGGTATATCTCTACCTTTGGGTATGCATCGCCTTGTTTCCATGTATTTGATAAGCGTGAGAGGGCGCCGGGGGTGAACATCGTTCTTATAGTAGTGTATATGTCGCTAGGGACTCTCGTAGCGGCGTATTTGAAACCGTCGTCGACTTGTGAGCGCTCTTTCGACCGGCATCGGTGAAACGACTTGCAGGTGCCTCGGGTATGCGTAGCGTGGACCGTAGAAGCCGTTTATGATTCTTTCGTATATAAAAAAAAAGGACTCCAAGTGGCTACTAAGCTTCAAAATGAACCGAACCAAACGAATCCCTGGGACAATCAGCAACGTTCAGCTCGAAAATACCCCGGACACTCACACGTCACCAACGTTGATCTTCCAACCGTTGTTGATGTAGGCGCCTCTGGGAAATCCCGTGTCATACATGGTACGCGAGGTGGAGTTGTATTCGTAGCTGTTGCGACCCAGCACGACCTCGTAGCGGACCGTCTCTGTCGACTCTCCGATAATCGCCGACCACTGATCGTACCCACTCAAAGGTTTCCCTATCTCATCCTGATAACAATCGCCGAAACGCAGGATACGAGAATAACATTAAAACACAGCATGATTGCGGACAGAAGAGCGTATAACGTATTTCAAAGGTTGATTTCGGCACAGTACTGTGTACGAGGTGACGCGGATGCAACTAACTCTCCCGAACAAACGTTTCCACATGTCTCGTTCTAATCGTCTCCGTCTAAAACAAAATAAACGTCAAGCATAGTGTAGAACAACTCGTAAGGTCGAGTGACTGCCTAGGGGAAGGTGTGAATACAAGATTACTTACACGCCGAGGGGAACAGCGATCAACCCTTGTACCCTTTAGAAAGTGTTGAACAATGTGGATCACTAAGAGATTGATCGACGACATGCTCACGGTAGCACCAGTCTCCTCAAAGAGGAATAAACCTACTCTTGGACAAAATGCTTACTAACAGGGAGGAAGAGGCAGTACAAAGGTGGGATGTATCTGGCGCATGTCGTTGATTCCGACCGTGGACATGTAGTGAACATTTATATCGATGCATATTATCAATAGGGTCAAGACGACGTTGCTTGAGATGGAGAACCTCCTGAGCACAACGGGAGCATCACAAGCTCGTGTAAAGTAAATGTGGCCACATGGAAACATTGAAACAGTACCGTAGATATGCCTACATCAGCATAGTATTATCGAATGTATCCCCGCGTTGACACAATGGTATTGTAGGTATCTCCACATTGATACAGTATTCTCAAAGCGGTGTATGTATGCGACGCGCTATTGCCAACTATATCGACCGGCAACTAAGATTAGGAGATCGGAAAATCGTTTATTCCAGGTAGCAGCAGCCATGTTGATGAATCACATGATTTGACATGGGTATTTGAAGGAACGCATGCGGAAGATCCCTAATGTGTTCAGAAACGCATTATTTTAGAGTTTACAAAAATCACTTCGAGGACTAAGACCCTGATTTTACAACGTGCGTGGCGATTATAAAAGTTGCCGGCTACCACATTTTGTGCATTTTTCTGTCCGCAGAGGTTCGTGAGTGACCCGAGTGGAACCTCATGTTACATCGTATAATAAGATGCCACCATGCTACGTTAAAAATATGCATACATATATTTGTCTTCCGGCAATGTTCAGTTCGCGATTAATTCTGAACGCAGACGCTGATATGATGGCCCGAATACTGACCGCTCTCACCCAATACATTCTCCTTCCCAGCGAGGTATCTGTTGAATACGCACTAATCACGGTTGGATGCCCCCTTTATTTATTGATGATATTTCAAAATACGTTAGATAGGCCTTTCGGCGATGTCGATTGAGGAACGAACTGTTGACTGTGATTGTCAACGAATCAATGTAGATACGACGTTGATAATTATGCACTTGGGGTTAGACTATCCCCGCTTGTACCCTGACCGCACACCACATAAATGTATTGGTAAGTGGCAAAGTGCTTCAATGAGCGACCGACATGGAAAGCCATGCTACACTTGGTCATATCACAACAGAAACAACAGCAGTAGTGCAATTGAATGGTAAATACTACCAAAGTCACCACGGATTGTATTTTTAGGTACTTCACAGCTGTGATATTGCCTGTTTCCTTACCGTCGGGATGCCGGTGATATTAGCTAGGGTCGGAGTCCAATCCATCGCGTGCATCATTCCGGCGTACGCTGTACCTTGTGCCTGCTCAGATCATCAATAGTACCAAGGTGTGGGTTTGAGGGCAAGGATAAGATGGGCGACCTGCAACACAAATGTAAACAGCTGCTTCTACATTGTAGCTACTCTGCTCAGGTAGCACGCGTGGAGGGGGTAAAGAGGAAGGGTACGGCGATCATCGTCCAACTGAACGTATCAGTACGTTTATTCGATTGAGCTCCTATGTTCAGGTAGGTCGCTGGAGGCAGAAAGCAATACGTGGGATTGAGGGCAACGACGATAAGCTTGTCAGACGTATACTGTTTAGCATATTTTCTGCATGTCATATGCTGAAACTCATTGTCTCCTGTTGCACTGCATGAAACTCAAGTTGCACTACATTGATTCGTGCAACGCGTATCAGCTCGCGTCTTTTATGCGAATCCCAACATGCTCTGAACAGATCAGTAGTCACTCGGCCAGGAAAAAGTACGTACGCGCGTGTTTGGAAGGGCATTGACAAAGTGTATAGTGGCGTCCTCCAATCAAAATATAACAGGACGCTCCAACAATTCAGCTACTACTTTGCTCCGGTAGGTCGTCGAAGGTAGCGACTAACACGTGGGAGGGAGGTAAGATAGTGGTGGGCATCCCCCCATAGAAGTGGTAGCACGCTCCCACTCCTACATTTTAGGAGTTTCTCGAACCGTACGGAATCTGAATTCGACCAACATCTCTCTGCCCTCCATTTGAACTAACAGCACACTCATATGTACAAATACTATAACGCTATTTAATATGACTAGTCGGTTGATAGAAAGAGACGCTGACTTTGACGCACTTGTGTGTATCTTCCGATGGAGGGAGTAGTACGCTCCAACATGTGAGTGTTCTCTTGAATTATCACGATCTGTGCCAACCCTGACATACTAACGCCCTGTACGACGAATCGTGATGATCATTTTACGACCAAGACCGCGGTTGGTTGCGTTCTTCACGACGGCGGGTATGGCTACCGCAGAGCTCTGTGGTGATGGTCGAGTTCTTCTTCGAGTACGCCAATCATATCAAATCATACCATATCACATCATATCACATCACATCACATCACGTCACATTACATTACATCACATCACATCACATCACATTACATCACATCAAATCACAACACACCACACCACATTAGATGACACCATATCAAACGCCACAATTCATATTATCGTCGCATAACCCATCACATCCCATATATTGTCATATTACCTCTTCGGGGATGATTGAGGTATTCTTGGAGTACACCAGCGCCGGCGTACGCACCCCCCCCTCGAACAGCGTGTGCTTGAAGCCACGGAAGGGGTAGTTGCTGCCCCCGCCCGACGGGCATCCGCCGTTGTCGCTCGCGAATACCACCAAAGTGTTGTCCATCATGCCGATGTCATCCAAAGCGTCGAAAATCCTTTCCACCTAGAAGGGGGCACGGTCGTTTAGTTGGGTGCAGTGGATTGTGGCGAATAGTTGTAGATTGTGACGGGTTGGAGTAAGGTAGCTTAGGTTTCAGCCGATATGCTTGGAATTGGTATGGGTACACTTGTCAAGGTAGGAACACAGCCAAAGAGGTCCACGTCACGATATCACCCTAATTCCCATCATCTCACCGTAATGTCCATGTAGTACACGATCTTGGAAAAATCCGTCCGGAGGTCGGAATTCTCCGTAATCGAATCGAGGGTTTCTAGTTGGTCGGCGGTAAACATGGAGTCGCTAGGTACATCCAAAGGCGAGTGTGCGGCCTGGAAGAAGAGCGAGCAAATAATACAGGGAGAAACAATTTTAGGTAGGCCCATCAATCAAACCGGTGGATATTTGGAATGCGAGATAGCATTGACAGGGGGGAGGGGCGCAGTGGCAGGCTGCCGGTTAAAGAGGTTTTAACGGGATGGACGTGCCGGTTAAAGAGGTTTTAACGGAATGGACGTGCTCAGCTGCTTGCATTTACGTTTGATCTTTGACCACGCAACCCTTTCTAGACAGCACTGTCCCAGATTTAGGCGCTTATATTTCGTGTTGACACATACGAAGTGTTCTATTAAAAAACAAATGCTTGTCATACAGCCTTCCTGTTCCACACTTTGTGGCCACCATAGTTCCATAGTTCTCCTACTACTGCAGTGTAGCGATCGTTTCCTTCGTACAGTTTGATGAAATCATAGTATGCATGGCGGTAGTCTGCATTATCGTTATATCATAGACAGCCGTACCCCTACAATGCCGGCAAGGATGAGGTCGGGTTTTCATCGACCGGACAGAACATTACTTACGCTAAGTGCAAAACGCCGTCATGTGTTCGGCCAGTCGCGTGACGCGTTGCCTACACCCTACATCCTACATCCTATCAACAACCGCCAGTATAGCGGAAGTCGTCATTTTGTTTGTGTTATTATGTACATGACCAGGCGTCAACTCGTGATACATTCTATTATAGAGGTTCACCATTTTGTTTCTGAAGCTCCTTACCTGAGGAGCTCCATACCCTCGCACAAAAACCGATTTTGAGCAAACTGAAAGTGCAATCCGATGAGCACACCCGTGGCCCATCTATCCAAACAAAGAACACTGCAAAAATAGAATTACATTCCGACGATTTTTGGTTAAGGAGCCCCGTCATACAGAAAATAAAAACGCAAAAAATGCTATCTCTGTCGTAGAACGCGTATTGTGGGCTTCTTTTCCGGCGTGAGTACCTCCAGAGACAGGGGAGTTGGGGATAAACTTTATCATCCACGACCTTGCAGGGCGTGCTCATGCCATGCATAGCCGTAGTCGTATCACCAAAGACCCTCACGTCCCTACAATATTGAGACAGAGACGTCGAATTTCCACAGACCATGCAGACATCGCGTGCACCCAGCACGAAGCGCCGTGAGGTCTCCGTCTCGGCACCTTGCTCGTGCTGCATTGCTAATGCGCATACTTTCTTGCTAATGGATGACAGGTCCTAAACAATATACTTGTTTTCTCGTGTGACCACTTCGGAGACAGCAACGGGTATTGCATGTGACTACCTCGTGGGTGCCTGATCATATACGTACTACGTGATACCACCACCCTGGGGCAGAGCTAAGAGTGTCAACCCTAACCCTCAATAGAATCCAACCGCATCGCCACCTCAGCTACCCCTAAAATATATAAGCGGTAAGGCCAATCACGATATCCTAGTGGCCTAAACCCCTGTAATAAAAAGGATGTTTTTCCGTGTCGTCTTGAACGGGCGCCAACCCCGATATCCTGGGGCTGGAGTCGGGGTCGAACGGGGTAGGAGGCGCACTTGCCTGAAACGCCAAGTACATGAACA
The DNA here is from genome assembly GCA_037833945.1 of Alaria marginata. NCBI lineage: Eukaryota > Phaeophyceae > Laminariales > Alariaceae > Alaria > Alaria marginata. Next base: position 6,768 of record JBBMKB010105582.1, read on the forward strand.
GAGGGTCGTCGTCGCCGGAAGCATCGTTTGCCTTCACGTGTTGCTCGGCGATGGCGATGGCTCGGTCGCCGGACAAGTCGGTGCTGTAGATCCCCTTGAACCTGGGACCCTGCCACGACAAGAGTCGACAATCAACAGTACACAGGTTTGTGGTGTAAGAATGACAGGTGCTACGATAGTGGTGCACCCTAACATTCCGAGGTCCGTCGTCGTGGGGGGGGCGTGCTCTAACCAAATACTGATTGTGATAAACGCTTCAAATGTAACCTGGTGTACGATGGCATGGCCTAGATATGCAATGAACGATACCGAAAACAACTACGTAACGACACGGGCAAGTTCCTCAGTTTAGAAGCCCCATCAGTCGGAAATGTATTGGTCGAAACTTTGTACCCCTGTCGTTGCATTTGTTTGGTTGTCTGATATCACTCTGTCCGTTAAACTAAGCACCGTTTTGTATTCAAATTTACCATCGAAAGGACCTTATATTTCCGGACAGAGTGGTATCACACAACTTCCACGAGCGTAACGCTCGCGATGGCATCGTATCAAGAATGGTACCGTATGCTTGAAAGTTGCCGTGGACGATTCGAACTTAACTAACCCTAACCCTAACTCTCATGCAGCGAACCAATGCTTGGGGTTTGTCCTGTTAAGCCCCCTGTACAGCGTGTGCCAACTCCAGTTTGGAATCAGTCGTGATATATTGTTTACTGCAAGCAGCTGCGGAAACAACATAGTTTGTGGAAACGAACCTGACGTGTTGTGTTGGTGGTGTAGTCAATGTACCCGTCTTTGTCCCCATAGCCGAAATCGCTGAACATCACCGACTGTGTTCCTACGTAGTAGGATCTTTTTCCGTTTGAAAACAAGCACGGTGGGAGAGACAAAGACATGAAGAAAGATTGAAGCGATGACAAGAGTCAGACAATAATGGACGTGCGTGAAAACATTGTACACTTTGTAATCATGTTTGTGAAGCCAAGGGAACGAAGCGGGCGCCGCGTCAACTGAACCTCTCCCTAGTCAGGTCGCGCACGTTCAGTAGCACGCGCACGAAAAAATGGTATAATGATACTAGCACCGAAAACATTCGTTTTAGCGTCAAGCTATTTAACATTGTGCAAAACCTGACATAAATCGGTATGTAGGTTTTTCTGCCGCGGAGCTTGAACGTGTATTTTACGAACACCGAACCAATCAGGATGAGTCTACCGTCGGATGAACGAGCAAGGTGGGGAGAAGGTAGTCCCGGTGGTGGTGCGGAAATTCACCAAGAGTTGGCAGAGGAAAGTGGATTTGAGTGGTTATGCCTAGTGTTGGGGTCGGCCTGGTTGATTGCATCTATGAACAAATTTCCACGTACTCGCGGACTGAAAAATAATTGGATTGACACCCGCTCTTACAGGAACATACAGGCCATTTTGAGGCAAAGTTACTCGGAATTAGAGCTATGTACCAGGTATGGATTTCCACGCAATGCAGCAGATAAAACACGTGTAAAGGCAGAATAAAGAAGGAGTGATAAATGGACGCCCCGTGTAAACACGAAAAAAGTAAAACAAAATCTTAAAGCGACAGTTCAAGTGGTAGAGCATGTACGTGTTTTATCCTGGCATCCGCGCCCCTCTCACAATGCGACGAACAACGTAAATCAATTTTCCAAAGTGGAGGTTTATGATTGCATTATGCCGTTACAAATGACATTCACGTTCCAAGAGTGGCTGTTATCTCCCAATGCTATGTCACTCACAAACACGTTCCACTACAGGCCATGTTGCGTTGATGATTTTGTTGGACACAAGTATGCAGTGACAATCAATATATATATATGGTCAGCAGCAAAGGCCGTCTACTCCTACCGCGAAGTTGTTTTGCCATCTGACATTGCTCAGCGTTATTGTTAAACAAAAAAACGGAGAAGAAACAGAAAACGTGGGCCACCACTGACAGCAAGAGCCTGAACTAGAAAACAACCCCGCACTCCTCAAAAGATTCGAAAGAAAAACCAACCGTAGCGCTGTGATCACAGGTCAAATGTGGTATATATCTAAACAAAGTCGATTGTTTCCTCCGAACCTTTTGCTTCGTTTTTGATTAACCCCCGGTCTAGGAACATACTACTCTCGTACTGCGGGGTGTTGACATTATTAATAGCGTTTTCGTCTAACCTCGTGACTAAGACGCAAAACATGCCGTATCAATGGCCAGGAGTAATAGCCGTCTCAACAAGTTGCTAGCCATGGTACTACAGTACCGCTCACCTAATAACAGGCGGGCCAACGAGTAAGGCAGGCTAAAACACTACGAAACATAATGTGTCGTTATACCGGGTCTGTCGATGATACCCCTGAAATATGTTAAAACGTACCCTCTCCCAGGCACGAAGCCCAGCATGGGTCAGCCTTCCTGTTCTTTACTCGGTATTTCGTACTTCACTGCAATAAGCTATCGAATCCTATTGTCAAGTCGTTACTCCCCTAAACCGTGGGTGATACTTGATAAACAATACACAAATAAACATCATACTTCGAATTATGATAAATTATCATTACGAGCGTTTCTCACTTGTCATGGCCGTAGTACGATTCCTGTGGACCCAAGTAGCCTAGGAAGGTGTCGAAACCCCTGTTGAAGGGATAGTAATCGTCTTTGTACATGCCCAGGTTCCATTTTCCGACCTGCTCTCGCATGACAAACGAAAAAACGTGCAAGTATTTGATATTAGAGGTCGGGAATGCGAGTGATAGGCGTGCCGAGGGGTGTTGCCATTCCATGCTTATTCGCAGTCGTACGGCCATTGACACTCGTATCCCAACACTGCGGGTGATGATTGCATGCAGGGGGGGCGGGGGTAGTACGCAGCATCAGCAGCAGCAGCAGCAGTATCGATTGTGAGATTGATGGATATCGCGATGGAGCGGAGAAGAGCTCGGGCTGCGTTGAAGTTTGAGTCATCAGTGAGACGTGCCTGTTCTACGTATACCTTAGTATTTCATAGTAAGGACTTGCCATGTGCGTCTTGTACCCTGCATACGTGAAGCGGTCCGCCAGCGTAACTTCGTCGAGCGGCAGCCCCCACGCCATGAAGTTGGATAGCTCCTCGAACTGCATCCCGGTGCGGAACGAGTCTCGACCCGACATAAGCGATGCCTTTTTGTGTTCCAGAGGCAGCAGGAAGAGCGGGAGGGACAAAATGGGTAAGGACGGGGGGAGTCATCCCACGGTAGGGGTGCAGCAATAAGTCCCTGAGCTCCTAACATTAGGAGCTCAATATCTCATCCGAAA
>JBBMKB010105593.1:0-10055 GCA_037833945.1 Alaria marginata
TTTGCCCGTTGGAAGACGATCGAGAGTTTTAGTCTCTGTTTCTGACACACCAGCCACCAAATATGTTTTTAACAGCAACCTGGTCGGCGCCCGCTACACATCACCGGCAGTAGTGTGAGCACTGTACACCAAGGGTGAGTTGGAGCCCCTAGCGAGCTCGCCACCTTCAGATCTCACGACGCTGTCGTTACTTTCGTTGAGTGAAGCGTGCCGAGGACACGAAATCTCGCTGCGTCTAATTCAACATTTGCTTGAGAATTTGTCAAGCAGATCTCAGCCAAGATCGCCGCGAGAAACCCATTTTTTCCGGAAAAGTGGAAAGTTTCAAAACTTTTGGAAACAAAATCGGTTCCATAAACGACCGTACGGGCAAAGTTTGGCCGGTATCTTCGGAATTTAAACTTTTTTGATAAACTATCGGCTTCCATTAGCACCGGTCATAGAATTTTGTTGTTTGCTGTTGCTGTTGGGGAAGGCTGTGTAGTCATGGTTTCCCCTTGTACCAAACCACTCTAGACCCGGAATGAAAAAAAGGAACCGCTACTCAAGAGGTTTGGATGTATGTTAGAGTGACACACGATGTCCATATTGCCACTAACAGAAGCACCCATCTCTTCACCACAACCAATCAAGTTATGTCCACACCCGGGTGCGTATATAAGCCATACACACCTACATTAATATACTATTAGTAGTATACCGATATACCAGGTGCAGGTGCAAAAGCCTAGGACTTACCCTAGCCCGAATGTCATAGAGTGTAGGATCAGGGTGCACCTGGTACCAGGTATATCGGGATACTACTAGTAGTATAATTGGTGGGTGTTTATGGCTTGTATGCGCACACGGGTGTGGATATAATTTTTCCACTCCACAAACTCTAGCGTATCATCATGCTGCAGTGCACGTCGCAATGAGTAGGCCGGCCCCAACATTGATAGCCAGTCAATCCGACTTCTAGAAGATTTTGGCCACTGCGAAGAGACCTGACCCATTAAGGACAGTTGACAAAACCTTGTATGATACATATTACATGGCGGTGTCGAGTATTATTTATGTCGTCAATGACCGTTACCTGTTCCTTGTTCCTTATGTCTAGAAAGTAGGTAGCCTCAGTTACTATTTCGTACTTGCACGTACGTACGTGCAGGATTAGTCAAATCCGTGACGGTTCGCGGAAAGTGTTTTTCAAAATTATTTGCGGCCAATGACGCAGTTGCAGCCATGGTGCCGTAAAGCCTTGTATAGGGCTTACCACTATTTCCCTGAAATACTCCGTATGTATGTGCTGGGACTTGCTGCGTTTACATGCGCGACACCCTGCTCTTGTCACGTCAGCCCCACTACTGGATTTAGTCCTGCAAGCCCTTCTGTCGTTGTCCGCATTGGCTGGCCGCTCATCAACTTAAGCTTGGACGTAGCAGCGACAGCATTCAAGTTGTTCTTGAAACATTGGCGACATAGTACCGAAGGTATTGGTTATTTTAATCAAATTAACACACACGAGGGCCTACATGCACCCGCTTGCAGATAGTTGTACTCATAAAAGTTTTACCGCATAGGCTAAGAATCGCGCGTAGGTCATAACAATCGAGAGTATACGTTGCTGCTGTCTTCGCCTATTGCAGCCCGAGTAAGCTGATCCGAAAGCCTGGCGCGAATATGCCCAGTCTATATCTAATGATTCAATGATTCACCGTGCTTTTGCCCGCTGTTTCGCCCCGTGCCGACCTCCAAATAGTCTAGGAACTCGTCGCGAAGATTGTACCCTTTGCGATGAGGTTGATCAAGCTGGCGGCACCCCTGCTCTTGGCCGTGGGCAGTGATGGTGAGTGTCTAACTGCTGCATCGTGTTCACGTTCGCATGTTTGCGTAGACAGATTGACTACAAAGCTACCTACTTTAGTTTCTATCCATCTATTCGCAAACGAAACACGCTGCATTTTGATATGCCCTCTTGGCGACCTATTATAATGTATTGCGCCGGCTCAACAAAAGGACGCACTTGACACTCCACGCCGCATATAATTCAGCTTCATTACTTTCACAATGTTGTCCATCCTTCAGCGGGAGCGTTTGCCACCGTCAATCAACTTTTCATGGTGGTACAACATACTCCACTAGATGACTGTATCTACTGTTATAAACCGAATGCCTTTTCCTTATAACGGTATGGACGGCCTTGTATCAAGAAGGGGGGGATGACTCTTAACCGTCCCCTGGTTGACTGGTATATTACGTAGTCGGCCAATCTGACGCGTTCTACGATAGAGGTAGCACGTTTTTGCGTTTTTGCTTTCCGGACTACGGGGCTCCTAAACCCAGTATCGTCGGAATGTCATTCTATTTTTGCAATACATGTTTCTTTGTATAGATGGGCCACGGGATTGTGAATCGGATAACACTTTCACTTTGCCCATAACAAGTTTTTCAGTGAGAGAAATGGAGCTCATCATGTTTGTGATGATCTTCAGAAAAGTACAGTGAACCTCTACCTCTACCGTACAATGTGTCGTCTCTGCTTTACGTGAATGAAGTGCAACGGGAAAACTATACAGCTTGCGAAACTGATCCAGCTCAGTTTTTGACTCCGATGAGCATCTACACAAGAGAGACTTTCGGGAAAAAAAATGAAAATCGAAGTGAAAAAGGTCGGGGGTGGTTGCTCAGAGGCTGGGTGCGCTTCCAGGTTTTTTGTTTAAAATTATGAAGAATTATTTTTTGATCAGGTGCTCTTCGCTGTGCCTTCTAGTGAGCTCCAACCGAAAGACCTGCGCTTGGATTGCAACCAGCTTCGAGCTTCGTGCCGATCTACCACGCACGGTGCTCCACCACCCACCGCATTTCGCCTCGAATTGCTCCCTCCGCTTCCCAACCCCTACATCACAATTTCCAGCCGTTGTCGCCGTCCTCCTTGCCGTCACCGAGCTCGAAGATGAGTTGCTAGTTGTGTTGTGCCGCGTCGTGAACACAACATCCACCTCGTCCTCTGCTCATCTTGCCTGGCTAGATTGAACCTGCTGTGCTACGTTTACCGCCACAGTAGGGAATCACCAAATGACAATTGGCTGGAGGAACTGGCACGCCCTGTTGCTCAACGCTTTAGCAGCGAGTGGGCGCCAGCCCCAGCAACCATCCTCGCCGCCACCCAGCTTGAGAGGCTGCTTGTCATACTTGTTTTTCTCCTACTCGTACGAGTACCTGGTATATACCCTCCGCTGCTCGCTGCTGACGAAATCGTGCAACACTACTTTTTTCGAAGCCACAGCGCCTAAAAACTACTGCTGGTTCGAGGAGATGGCCCACCCTGTCCTCCTACGCATTGATTGGCGGCAAGTCGGCGTTCGCTTTTGTGGTGGTGCAGGCACCTTATTACCGCCTGTGCTCTGTTCCCCGGCCATAAGTTATTGCAGCTTCTTACTCAGGGCTGGCAGCCATCTTTGAAGCCTTTAGCCTGGGCAGGCACTTGGTCAGGTGTTTTTTGTAGCCGTCAACGTATTTTATGCGGAGATACTTCGACAGCGCCTGAGCAACATGATATCTGACCACTTCAGATTTTCACATTTTCGTTTTCCAAAACTCGCTAATGTATACAACCTTAATTGTGTATACTCATCCTTGAATTATGACAGCAGGATTGCTAAACAAGAATGCTTGAAAAGGTATATTCATTTTTCTTCTTCTTCCTTGCGCTTGTTGCCAAACGTTTCGGAAGGAACTCATCTAGAGTATATCTTGGCGCCGGCCACCTCTCCCCGCACCCTTGCTCGATATAGGTATCAACTCGTGCCTTACGGATGACGCGTGCTCCTCCGGATCTACGACTATGTAAGCAAGCGAGAAGCATGAACTGACTTGTTCTTAGTGCATGTACAAGGAGTTGGGGCCTTCCAATCGTGTCGGTATATGCGAGCCCCAGTGTACCGGCTCTATTCCGAGCACTGGGACTATCGTAAGTACAGTTACAGTAGTGCACTATGAATGACCTCCGTCCATCCGAAGATGATTTCACCGGTACTATAGAGAGCTGTGCCAAAATATGTCGCGGGATTGTTAGCATTTCCCCACAACTGTATACCGAGCTGTTGGGACATGGCGTGGAGGGAGCAGAAGTTATGCCTTGCTGAGGGTTCCATTACAAGAACCCTGGTTTGTGCGCCGAAGTTGAAAAATGTCACTCGACCCAAACGAGCGGGCGAAAACTCGAATGAATGTTGCATGCCAACAGTTCACATATCAGACTAATCAGATCATATGATATATCATATATATGTCTTTCAGCGCAGACAGACCCTTTGTCCGAATCATCTCCACAGCCCATACGTCATCATGTTGTCGGGCGACAGCCGGAATATCTGAATGCTCTACGACATATCTCCTCGGTTAAGATTAAGTTCGTACCCTGAGTACACAGACCCTGCACAACATATGGTAGCGACACACAAAGGACACATACGTATTATCCATTACGGGGGAACGTAGTTAACAGGACCAACGGTAGCCACAAAAACCTATATATGTATCTTTTTTTACTACCAATATTAGGTCCTGTTAACTACGTTCCCCCGTAATAGGTCGCGATCTGTCCGACGCGCGCAACAGTTACATCTGTGAATCTGCAAACTCAGCTGGAATGTGATACGGCATATTAACTCGGATTCTCCGTGTGATATACAGCAAATCAAGCAAAGAAAACGTCCGTTAACTGACGTCAAATTGCCTGCGAGAAAATGATGGGTGATAATCTATTCTCGATGTGTACGCTCTCCACTCGTTTTCCACGTAACGTTATCCCTGGGGTCAGGTATCGACTTCAGACTGCTACGCAGCTGCGTGTAGGTCCCGTAGTTCCATCGTATATTCCGGTTTAGTCCGTACTACTGCAATGCGCGCACGGTGTGGGAGGTACTCTCTGTAGATTCTACTAGCTGTATCAATTTAGTGTCATGTGTTGCCTGTCATATGTAGTTGTAATGTATCACACGTACCGGTATGTTTGTTCACCAGTCGGTCTAAGCTGTGGTGGGTTTGGTGATCGTCACGTCTGTAGTTCTGTATGACCTCGCATGTTTAATCTGTATTTCTAGACGATCGACATTCTAATCGAGCTATTATTCTCCCCCTCGACAACCACCGGTACTGCTGTAGCTCGATTTCGAGAATCTTGGCCGTTCTTCACTCTGGCGCGGCACTCCTCCTTGTAAAGCGTGTGACCCAACATATATATGCTCGTAGGGAGTTATGATTTGCGAGGCAATGATTCATGTAGAGGCCATACAGAGTTAGTTTGTCTGCTCTTTCGTCGTTCGATTAAAAGGTGCAACGAAAAATGCATCGCTCAGTCCGAATGTCACGTGAACATCGATACGTACCACGGCTTCGACACGCATGGTACGGTAAAGGGTCCACGTAACGTTTGTGTGGCCAATCACTTCAGGAGCGTTCTATACCTCACCCGGAAACCGAGTATCGATCAAAACTCAGAGTGCAACTCCATTAACAAGCCCATGACCTACAATAGTATACGACAAAAACTAATGCTAAATAACGACAAATTTTCGACTATATTGGGCGTAGGAGCGCCGTCTTCTACATGTTTTTTGTGCTAAACATCCCTGCCCCAACCGCAACGAGCGTGTCGATTTTGTGGTACCTCGCTTGGTTTGCGAGACATAGCCTAATTAGATAACGTGTTGCCCGTACTAACGAGGCAATCCAACAACGTGCTCTTCTCTGTTTCGGTACAAGGTCGTTCAATTACTGCGACATCACCGACGAAGACGTGAGTGATCTAGCAGCCTGCTTCGACAGCGCAGGACGGGGCACCATCGAGTCCGTGTGAGTATCCTTGGATGCGTGCTGCGGTAGGAGGAGTAGGATTTGGTTTACCGAGTGGAGTCTGTGTGACGGACTTTGAGGGCTGTAACAAAACTTAAGCACCAATCCGGAGCTGAATATGCCTTTGGAAAAGTGTATGTGGTTCCTCAGAGGTTGTGGAGAAATATCACAACCAGTATTTTTCGAATCCCTTGCTTGATTTTGCCATACTTGAGGGTGTCCATTCAATAGAAAGACCACCCATTTGACCAGATTTTTCATGCAGTTGGGTTTAAATGCTTTCCGCGAATTTTAGTAGAGTTTTTGTTTTTTAGGGTATTGTTTCAAAACAAAAGAAACAAAATCGCGATGCGTCTGGTCATAATCATCTAGAGCAGTCGTAGCCCACTGCTTTTGCAGCCGAAACCCAGAAATAGCCCATCCAACCCTAAATAATAATTTATTAGTAGCACTCAGCCGGCACGAGAGGAGCCACAAGAGGACACAGAGAAGGTTGACCCGGAAGCCCAGAGCACAACTCAGTCAGTCGAGCAGCCAGCGCGGAGCACAAGCAGAGCAGCATTCGGAACACTGGGCTAAAGGCGGTACTTAACGGCACATCATATTTACGGTTAATATGGCGTTTCTCTTGACCGTAAGTTGTGCTTCTCATCTAACTGCGCTCGCGGGTAGTATGCCGGGGTAGAGAGAGTGGTATTGCTGCCGTGGCACCGCTGTCTTGACAAGTAATGGCGTCGGCAAGTCAGAGGGACGACCCCTCTACTCCAAGCAGTGTGAGGCGTTCATCTCGCAACAGGACGCTCCCGAACACGGATGAGAGATAGAGTAACGGGGTGCCGCAGCAGGCGCGAGTGGGGGGGGGACGTGTCGGTGTGATCGAGAAAAGGTTCGACGGAAGCAGCACTTGCGGGCAGGCGAACGAGGAGTATCAACCTTCTTCAAATTCGTGGGTTAAATATGAGGTGTTCGTAGGGGTTTGTGCCAACATCACTGATTTCTAACGGTTGTTTCAATCGTTTCGTGGACAGTTCAGCTTTTCGAAATAGTTGACTCTGTCTAAATTTAACGAAAGGTCAAGTACTCATTTCGGGCAAATGTTTAGAGGTGGCCATAATTTGTTGCGGTCTTTTTTGTGTGGAAACCCTATATTATCTAGGTTGTACCAGGTGTACATGAAGCGTGTTTCGAACGGTACGTTTACGTTTTATGAACAATAAATAGCTGTCGGAGTGGGGTTTGGGGTGAGGTATGGATCTTTTGAAGTGGCCATCCTCAGAAAATAATGAGGTTCTCCTCTACGGTAGAGCGCATCTCTATGTTCGTACAGTTCCTTGGCCCCTATGAGAACCCCCGCGACAACGGAAAACGGTTTATATGACCCCCGACGTTTTTCCTCGAGTAATGTCCCCGCTTTATGGGACCTCGCGTCGTACAGTGGAGGAAAAACTCAATGCGGGGCCCCAGGTACCTGTACACGGGCCATCACACTGTGTTTCAGTTGAACACTGACGCATCGATTGCTAGATATACGAGGCATTTATTTACTGAGGGGGGGATGCAGTATTTAAAGGATTATGACCTGTAAGGGACTGTGTCGCCCCGACGCACTTTGGCTCCATAGAAAAAGCCACGTACCGTATCTACACTACAGTTCGATATATTTCGTCTTCGTTTGGGATGATGACATGCCCAAAGCGTGCCACCCCACATGAACCTTAACGCCTGGCCGTCAGACTAGGACACGCTCGGAAATGCTGGAATGGTCGGTACGTTCTTTACGAAGTACAAGAGGTTAATTTTGTTTTGCTTGATCGAAATGGCTCGGCCAGAACATAGAAAATCGTGTAAAAACAAAATGTCTCTTGCGAATGGCCGTCAGTACTTTTACGTGAAGTAAAGGGTGTGGCTGTGCTTGTACATTAAAGCCTGCCGTATTCGAGTTTGCCCATATACCTGAAAGAGTCTTTTTGAAATCTGCTGTTGACACCGCAGTTGGTGCCCTGGTGTCGATTCATTATTATGTCGGTAATTTGTAAATACAGCTAACTCGGCCGAGTGGGGGATGTCGGACGCGTCTCTTTTTCTGCTGCTGCCGTACACAGTTCATTTACGTAGTTGGTGTAAAACAAAATCCAGCAATTGAGAGGCAGGCTCACATGTGTATTGAGACAGGAAAAACTCGGGAGCCGTTGTACTGAAGTTAGTGTACAGCGCATCATCTCTCAAAATATTGAATTCTACTAGTACCTGGTTAAGTAGAGATATGTTTTATATTATATGTGACGGGCGCTACGATAGAGGCAGCACTTATCGGAGACGTATTTCGTGAATGACGGAAGTTCTTAACCGCACTTCGTCCGAGTTTCACATATTTTTTTAGTGATATCGAGTCATCCCACGGTAGGGGTTCAGCAATAAGTCCCTGAGCTCCTAACATTAGGACATCCGAAACATGACTTCCAAGATTTTCGTTCGCGCGACCCGATCAACATCTCTATCCGCTAGCCCTTCAATAAGTGCACTCGTAAAATGATCATACCAACCGTTAGTTCCTCACTTTAGGAGCTCAACCGGTCAGGAACGTTTGACCCCCAAAAGTGCAACCCCTACCGTGGGATGACTCTATCATGTGTTGTGTACCTAGGACATGGGATTAGTTATTCCGGTTTCTCGCTCATGTTCTTGACAAAATAATTGTGGGCGAGGTGTAGAAATCCTCAAGTGAGGAGCGTCAGAAAACAAGTGGTGCCCCTCTACCAGAGCGTGTCGTCTCGTGTCCTGTCCTGTGCTACATTGTACCGTGATGTATTATATGCGTCGAAATGTGTGTTTAAGGGGATGTTCGCACTGGCGGCCAACTCGTAGCGAGGTCGTTAAGCAATGTCCTATTCGTAAAAATGTTCAACTTCGTGAGCTCTTTGATGTTGCCGATGTTATTCGTCTCTCGTTCTGCGAATATTGCGATTGGGCAGGAGCATGACAAGCAACGACTTCACTACCCTGCCCTCTGACCTCTTTGACGGATTTGGAGCGCTAACAAACTTGTGAGTGGCTCTGGGAGTGGATCGCTTTTGCACATTTATTTTGTATTTCGGGGACGCGTATATCCATGCACCCACCCGCCACATCTTGTTTGTTAGCGGCACCAACCGTGCCTTCGACTGGCAGATGCACTTTTTATTGACGCCGACGAAGGCTATACGGTAGGGATGTCACGTTTTTGGCGCGGCGCCAGTGGGTCATCCTACGGTAGGGGTTGCAGTTTACCCTATAGGGGTCAAACGTTCCTGACCGGTTGAACTCCTGAAATGAGGAACTTCCGGTGGGAATAACCATATTACCAGTGCATTGTTTTAGGCCTAGCTGATAGAAATGCTGATCGGATTACGCAATCGAAAATCTTGAAAGTCATGTTTCGGGTGGGATATTGAGCTCCTCATGTCAGGAGCTCAGAAACGTATTGCTGCACCCCTGCCGTGGGATGACTCCAGTGGCCACCCTATGTTTTGCAATCGTGAGATGTAGGGCGTTTTAATATGTCGAGATAAGCACCGCCGTCCTGTGGTTTTTACTCGCTGCGCCAAAATCCGAACGTTTAAAATGGTCTGTTTCTGAGCGAGCTAAACAGGCGCCCGCCCACAGTAACCTGTTCTCCGTACTGAAATTTCGCCTAAGCGGCATGACACACTAAAGCGGCGGATCTAGTCGCTTCTGCGGTTTCTTAATAATAGAGCTCTAAACCTCACCGACACACAGTGGGTGGTTGAGGGTATATTAACGTGCAACTTGATAAACTATTCCACGGCGCAGGTACGCAATGCAACGAACAAAATTGCATAAGTCAAGAATATTGTTTCGACGATCGTTAGGTAGGCAGCTCCCTCTTCGGACAAACAGTTTAGGCAAAACGTTCTACTCCAATACCAGCACGCGTGGCACCCCGACTACCACCGTGCCCGTGGTCTACCGACTTCAAGTGCGGCTGCCCGCAGTGTGATTTTCGCGTCTTACAGACAGTCTTTTCGCGTCTTCGTTGGTGGCGCTTTATTAAAGACAACTGAACTCTCGTGCCTGTGCGAGATAGAGCTCGAGCTTGTTTGTCACAACACGCCGGGTGTAGTAGCGTGGGTGTCGCGGGTACCTGCAGTCTGGTAAGCTGTTTTGTGTAGGGCACAATGCGGGGGACGAGAGCAACGCATTGTTTCCCACCAAAAACG
>JBBMKB010105604.1:0-10055 GCA_037833945.1 Alaria marginata
ACAAACCAAAAGTGGTACACGAAAATATCATAGCCGAAGCAAGTCGTACATCCGTCAAAAAGATAAAAGTGAAATCGAAAGTCAGCGTACGTACGTATCAGACCTATACTGGTACATACGATTCAAGACTCGCAGCTGTGCGACGAAGTGTCGACCACACCGCCAACCGTTACATGTCGCAGCTGCTTCCCCAAAACAGACAATACGGTTTCGTTGCAACGCCATTCCTCTCTCTTTTTTTTTTAATGCTCCAGCGGATGGGTAAAAACTACGCTTTAAGCTCATCACACTTCCACATATATCTGCATCTTGTGTCACGTTATCTGTGTCATGTGTCAATTCTAACTCAGTTGAAACACAACGGTGCTGCCGTGTCCGAGCTGCCGCGTCTTTATGGCCGCCGTGTCCACGGCAGCGCAGTCCTTTTACGTATTTTTCGAGGTAACAGTTCTGGGCTATATTACCGGCATGCTCGATTGATGATACACGATACTGATTATGCCAATGACAAGGCAGTCGCTTCAGGCGTGCATGCGATAGGCAAAAACACTCATCGACCATTATAGATCCCGACAAAACCGTTGTCGCCACTGCTCGTGAAAGGTCAAGAGCTGTTCTGACGAACTTTGCGATAGACGTGCGCCTATATTTTCTCAGGCTCCTCCGTTGAAGAGCTTACTATCTCATTCAAACACTAGCTTTGGGGGAAAATATGAGTGAATCCGGCAAGAAATCCCGTGGCCTGTTAATAGGCCTCAAGCGAATCAGTATTGCACGACACACAAATGACATTTAGGGAGTTCCTTAACTACGGAGCCCTGTCAGTCATAAATGGTTTTGCCCAAAAGTGCTACCCCTACCATAGTACGCGTCTTTTGCCAAGACGAGACGCTCTACTTTTTTCACAACGTAGTCCACCGAAAAACTGATCCTATCATGTTCGTAGCTTTGCATACCTGAAAGTCGTTTTAAGATGTGACTCCCGAAAAAGTACAGCCGGAAAATCCCAATGTAAACCGGAAAAAATACAGCTGGAACTCCTCCATAACGCTATGTCACGCTTCGTCGATGCCGCTCCGAAGCGCTCTTTTCCAATCCGGCGTCGTTTAATTTTGAAACGTTTAGGCGCAGTATTGAAGAGACGTCAGGAGCTTTAGTTCTCGTATTCGAAGCTCGGCGACATATTTTCGACGTGAGATATGAACGTCAAAGCCCGTGACGAGTGCGCAGCTTTGCGTACTGTGTGGAGACCTTACACCATACCAGATACCTTTACAGGCGAAGTCAGCACACTGTTCTCGTCAATCGCCGGATGGATGTGGATTACGTGGTTAACCTCACTGCGTGGAGACAATATTTTGATTGGGCACACCGCTGGATCTTATAGCGTTGATTGGCCCGCGGGAGCGCGCGGGGGGGAGGGTATCCCACGTCCCGTTGAACGGTAACTTACTTCGGTAAATGGGTCTAGCCCATATTCATAGGTTAGTCGGTTATCATAACTCTAGATTGTGCAAGTCAAGGCCAAAAAAGTGCACGTACTTTCTGCCCGAGATAGTTCAGCTAACCAAAACGTTCGGCACTTCTCCACGAGAGCCGTAGTGAATAAATATGTGGTGTTGTCTTCACGTGACAAGGCACGTTAGTGGAAGCATGACATTTACTGCATCCGCAACTACCATGTACAGCAATGTACGACAACGTACAACACTGTACAACAGTGTACAACAATGTACTGGTGGGCATTCTTCTTCTTCGTTGTCGCGTTACGGCAAGCGCTTGCGGTGTACACTCCTCCAAAACTAAGTTTCTTTCAGCCGAGTATACACGTCATCGACTGTGTGTGCGGGGTAATAGAGACCGCGCACTGTTTCCTAAGAGTTGTTTTTTTTCGAGAAGGAAAAACGCGCACCGACGCTCGAGCTGATTAGCGGTGAGGTCGAGGTGCTATATACGACGTACGGTAGGTCGCACCTACCGTGGCAGCTGCGAAACACCCGCACCGTGTCAGATGCTTACGCTTCAACAGATTCTCCACATGTGTCGAAGCTCATTGGTTGAGGCTCCACCGCATTGTCTCAGGTTGCACCGGATTTCTTTGTGTAACGTAATTACGATCTATCCTGGAGTACAGAGTTCTTCTTGGCTGAATATGTAGCTCAGTTTTTCGTCTGCCTACTGCAACCCTTGGATCCGTCCCTTCTGGCAGCTACACACAGGTATCATACAAACCAAAGTATATCGACACACCGACACTCGAGTCGAATAGCGGCGAGGTCAAGGGGCCAGTACGAATAATGAATTTCATTCAGCAGACGATTGACATAATAATGTCGATTGTTATTGGGCGGTCGACGGTGGAATGGTCTCGCCAAGCCCCATTTTTGAATTTGTCCCGGCAGATTATTGGGAAAAGCGTGCGCGGGCTCCAGAATATATGGCCAGGATGCACGGTTAGCAACAATGCTCTTTGTTCATGTATCCAATCTAATCTGGCGTGGGAACCCGCCCAACTAACTACTGTGCTATGTACCCCTCATCGTGTGCCCGCTAGCGCTGACCTAAGATTCTGGCAACGTTAGACAAAAACAAACGGCTGCAAGGATAACACCATGCTCCTTCGAATGCTGCAACGTTCGAAGCTCAGCACCACTAACACACACATACACCCACTTGTAGCTCTACCCCACCACCTTTGCTTCCCGTTTATTTTCGCGCCAAAGCACAACCGAACGGCCCAACCTATTTTGATCTTAACTTAAAACCGCTGCCGCCTCCCACGTAAAGCAAAGGTCTGGGAACCGCGGTAGACAAAATATTTCCTTTGGATAAAATCTTTCCGTTGGACAAACTCTTTCCGTAGGACAGTTTTTGTCCGTTGGATGCATCCCTCCTACTCGCTCGAGGAATCCCTCTGACTGTCGCCCCTTCTGTCTGGAACATCCCCGATACTACCCGCGGTACAGCTACAGCTGCCGCTCCCAGCCCCTGTGAATCTTTCGTGGTTACTCTGCTGCCAATTTTTCGGCGGTCGGGGCTCTGCCCTCCATCCCAAGAGTCGCTGACGGTGACGTAGTGTCTGTCGAGGCGTTGCATCCGAGTGGTGGAGTCTTCCGAGCTTGGCCGGCTCTTTCCTCGCGGCCGCGCTGCTGCTGGCACTGCCCCCGCGCGGGCTGTCGTTGGCGTTGACGGCTTCGAGGAGGGGGATCCTGCTCGGTCGGTCAGAAGAGAGGGCAGACTTTGCCGGTGCACCCAGTCGTTCGAGGCCGGCTGACGGCGGATAAAACCTTCTAAGGGTGACCCTGGGGGCGATTTGACCTCTCGCGACAGCGGCCGATGTCGCTGTCCGTTCGGCGGTGGTGTCGACGATGCCCGCTGCTCGTTCTCGACAATGACCGACGTCTGGCGTAGGTCGTGTGTTGGTGTCGCGGCCCGGGCGGCAACCTTGTCCTGGAAGGATTGAAGCAGCATCGTCATCTGGGACGGGACGTCAGCTTCGGCACCCCGGAGGAGCTGCCACGCGCTGCGGGAGTGGCCGGTCGGTAACGGCTCGTCCCCGTCCCAAGCACTGTTGTGCGGCAGAGAGAGAGATACGGGATAGGAGCGAAAACACGTCGGGAGTAGCAGGAACAGTCAGAAGATTTTGGAATTGATTCCGCACTGTTCATCCGCATATTGTCTGAAAGAAACTTCAATATAATATGCCTTTTGCCATGAGGATAGCCGTTGTGCTCTCTGGTATTTTGATTAGCGGCCATGCGACATTGTGCCGGCTGTGAGAATACTTCACTGTTTGGTCGCGAGGATGACGGTTGGTTGTGCTTTTTGGTATTGTGTCAACCGATCCTGCGAGGTTGTGCTGGCCATGAGCACGGGAGGGGTGGTCGTGCATAACCGTGGGGGGAGGAAGCAGGCAAATATTGTCCTGCCGTACGGGTGCTTGCCGACGCGTGGGCGTGTGAAGGGCGTGACGCATTCCTCGAGGAGGTTCTGCAGCCCGTTCACTCAAAATACTAGCACACCGTAAATACAAATATGTAACTTCCCCTCTCCCTCTCCCTCTCCCTCTCTCCCTCCCTCTCGCTCCCATCCTCTATTTGTTCACACGGTGGGGTACGAGAAAAATAAACTATGCCACTCTGGTTGTGCCTCTGCGGAGATTGCTTCAAGGCTCGCATGTTTTCCCCCTCCCTCTCGCTCTCGTCCTCTGTTATGTGTTCACACGGGGGGGTACGCTAAAAATAAAATATGACAAATTCTGGTTGTGCCACTGCGGAGATTGCTTCAAGGCTCGCATGCTGCGCATTATAAACATACGGAGCGCTCTTCAAGGCATGCCCGGTCGGTGAGTCCACACCAGCTAACCGCCCGCGCGTGGCAACCAGAGCAACCCCCCAATAATCTGCTCCCCACCAAACAACTAAAGGGAAGAGCCCTCAAAAACAAAAAGGGCAGAGCTCCCGACAGCCCCCCTCTTCAAGCGGTTCCGAAAATTCTCCTCAAGCTTTCCCCCCTCTTACAGTCTAGCTCCATTCCTGGCGTCCAGCGTTAGGGGAGATTGTGAGCGCGACGTGTTCCACCCCGGTGACATTCTGGCGCTGGCTTCATGTGTCCCGGTGTCCTCAAGCGCAATGGTGGCTCTGCGAGGCGCTTCTTCCCCCTGCATTGTTTTAGCACCGGGACAAAGTTACACGACAGTTTTGTGCTTCTCACTAGTGGAAGGAACGTCAAAGTTGTACAGAAAGTTCGATGGTTTCCCATGTATATATTTTGACACCGGGACGCAGGTACACGACAACATTGTGGCCTCTCGTTGATGAAAGGGACGTGAAAGATTACAGAATAATCGGATTTCACGCGGAATCGCTCAACCGTTGAAGGGGCGCAGGAGAAAATTTCACTCAGGTACTATCGAGGTACAGCAGTGTGACCGCGCATTGATGGAACGGCCAAACGCACCGAAAATAATCTGAAAATTTCGCGCTATCGCTCAACCACCGAAGTGGCGTGAAAAAAACGTGTTCAGCTTATTCTCGAGTTACCGGTAGCATTAAGTTACAACGGGAGGTCATCGACCCTTACGATGTGGATCAATACACTACGGTTCCGCGAGATGGAACACTAACGTGCTGCGCGTGCGCTTCAACCTACCGCGCCAAAGGGGCTTGACGTGGTCTTACAGTGAAGGTGTAGTCCTCTGCCTCCCACATCTTTGCCGCATCCAGGGGTTCAGGAGGATCACCTGGGGCATGACCCCCTCCATCTACTGATCCTGCTGCTGCTGCTGCTGCTGCTGAATCTCCGACACCAAGGTTTTCCAAACGCTCTTCACGCTCGGAGATTATACTTCCCGTGGGTCTTCCCGGTTCTGCGCTACCACTGACACCACCGTAACGTCCATCTGCTCCCGCAGCGCTGCTATCATCCTGAATTCCTTCATTTTGGTTCCGTACGCCGACACGGAAAGGTTTTTCCTTCATAGCCCTCCCGCTTCCTCTTCGTTTACCGGCGTGGTTACCGGCCGGATCGCCGCCGCGATGCTCCGCTCCGCCGCTTTGATCCCGACGTAACGCTTCGACAGGGCTCCCGTTGCTGTCCGGCTGCGTCAAGAAGGCGCCGCTGCTGCTGCGAGAACCGTGCCTTCTGCCATACCTGCCGAGGTGTGACGCAGTAACTTTAGGGTATGAGTTGGATGTCCTCTTTCCACCCTTTCTCAAAGTGTCTATCCGTCGGTCTAAGGAGCTTTCGCGACGCGTGGAGGCTGGATCGGCGTATTTCACCCACCCGTTAACGCTCCGCATCGTCGCCACCCTTTTCCGACGAAGGCTGGGCTTTGCTCGCCGCCTCTCGCTCGCGCGCAGATGGAAAAAAGGAAAACCGTTTGCAGAATCTCTTGTTTCTTTTGGAGAATCGCTTGTTTCGGGGCACACGTTTGGCTCTCCGGTATGCCCCTCGTGTTCACGTTCACGCTCTTGGGGCACCGATCCGACCGAGATAGACCCACGTTGATGATGAACCGCATCCACAGATACCGCTAAATGTGGGCGAGATACCGCCGACGCCAAGCTGCAGCCGGTGTTGCACCTTCGTGAACGGGCACCTTTCACGCATGTCCTGGTGACGAAAACGGCACGGGGGGTTGGTTGGGCGTAGCAAAACGGGCCATGTTGTGCTTATTTCACGATAATTGCGTGACTGTCACGTGTATAATGGTTATTTTTGGTTCTCAGTACTCGTATCATACCATAGGGGAATGAGGAATGTGTTGGACGTGTCACGCGTTTGGTGTCAAAATTTCTCCCATGCCGTCCACTGCTATTGCGCCCAAGTCTGACCTCGATAGTTCCACCGAGCTGCGCCTTCTGCTGAGCAGCCACGGGGGGCGGGCGGCACAGTTCGCCTTTCCGCCGGCAAGGGTTTTCCTCAGTAGCTGCTTCCAACGACCGACGATGGCGGAGGCGAAAAAAACCCCGGCATTTTTAAGAACATGGGTTCCTACCATTTCACGCCCATGGAACTGCAATACGACCATGCGACAGCACGGACTTTTCACGGTTAAATTGTTCTTCACCCAGAAATGGGACAACCGTGGAATAACGCACAAAGTACGCGTGCTCTGCCATATATACATGCAACTGTGCACCCAGCCGGCACCCCGAGGTATATACCCGCACTCACGCGTACGCGTATGCCAACCTACAGTAGATACCACACTCGGAATATTACCAGGAACAATCCAGTACACAGAATCTCGGCCGTCGTCGGCTAACAAATAGTGTATCCACGGCCCACGGCACATCTCAAACAAGAACCCCTCCCCCCTTGACAGATCAAGCTGGAACAACACATGTAATACGCGCTCGGTACAATGTGGTCCACCTGCAGTCCTCGTCCTATCGTACCCGTTCGACAGATTCTTGTCGCCGCCTGCGTGCTTTCGGCGCGAGAGCCTCCATAGAGTCGTAGCCCATTAATGGATGGGCCAAGCGGCCCAATACGCTCATGGAAGCTGCTTTCGCTACCCGAGGTTGGGTGTTGTATCGTCCCTGCGAAATGCGTCGTAGAGGAGGGGAAGGGCCCATGCGCCCCCAAAATATAAAAAAGTCAATGTTCGCGTTGGAATTTCGCCGGTCTGTTGCTGTAAAGCTACGCAGAACTGATGCCGCGACTCTGCTACGAGTCTACTACTGTCGTACGCCAGGGTACGCAGCTTTATTGTCATGAAAAATGTATGGCATTTGTATTGTGCCGTATATATGTAGCGGCTTTATGCCGTACAAGAGTGGTTTGTCATGCCTTTTGAACGATTAGCATGTCCCAACCCAGGGCGTCGAATATACGAGGCTGCCGCATCGTGGCCAGTCAATGCTAGTTAATCCATCCTCGATCGGTGGGCACTGTCGCAAATCCAAAAAGCAGGCTTCACGTTCTAACGCGCGCTCCTCACTCCATACCTTCAGGACTCGCATGCCCGGGTCGACCCGCGGTCGAATGTAGACCACGTCCGACTCGCTTTGATCTTCATCTGAGCACGACGGGACGAGCGCACCGCCACCAGCGGCTCGCACAGCGTCCTGCGCCCTTTTTTTTCTGTTCTGCTCCTCAGGAACAAGGCGCAGCAACGACTGCAGCTCGGGGTTGAGACAGCTTGAAGGGAATGCTTTATTAGGGCTATCGCACCGCACCCATGGTTGCGCCATATGAGGTGATGTCCCCCGACTAACACCACCACCAGCATATTCAATGCCCGATTCTGCTTTGATTACTGCGTCAGCACCGTCGTGTCCGCCGCTCGTATCACAAGGCTCACCACACACCGGGCACTCTGATAGGATGATGACCCCGACGGGGCTTCGATACCCGCATAGCCTGCACGCCGCCATCGAGAAAATATCTCTACTGGCGCTGTGCCGACTCCCAGAGCAATCGATTTCCTCGTGCCGTCGTCGGAAATCTACCACAGGATAGTAGAACCATTTGACGGTTTCATAAAACCCAACCCCCGAATGGAAACCCCTGAGGCGGTGTTTTTCGGCTTTGGTGGTTATGGGGAGGTGGGTACTCAGAGTCTGCAGCAGCCAGGTGAGGCGAGAGGCAAGGCAAGGTAGTGCTAAGAGCCGTACTATGTCAGGGTCTAGGGTGTGTGCTTAGATGTAGGGCGTCTCTGACCAATGATTGCGTGATTTGAAAGCAGTTCCTTCGGCAGTTGTCTTGCTTTGTGATCGGATGTCCATACGAGTAAGCGGCCCTCTGTGAGCCGCATCCGCCATAGAAGCTGGCTGGACCTTTGCGGGCGTGCTCTTCAGCTACGACTGTTTGCTCGTCAAGAATGCTGCACACCCAGCACGATAGGACGATGGTGATACCCAGGAACGCTCGATCCACAAGGAAGTTCTAGAGTCGATGTTTTTGCTACCCTTGTTAAGCATTCGATAAGTCTCGACTCCCACCAATCACGCGATCGTTTTCAAGCTCTTGCTCCCACCCCCATTTTTGGGGTCAAGTTACTTGGAATTAGTGTTGCATCAGTTTTGCAGTTCCTAGTACAGGCGCAGCTGGGAGCTGTGGCTTACATCGAACGCTGCTGCTGCTGCTGTTGCTCCTCCTCCATCCACCCTAACGCTATCATGACCTGATCATCACAGGCAACCATGGCGGACTACGAGCCCCGAGGAATCACCGTGCGCGATGTCGCTGCGGCTGATTTCATCAAGGCGTACGCGGAGCACCTGAAGAACACCGGCCGTGTGGAGCTCCCCTCGTGGTGCGACCTGGTGAAGACCGCCCCGCACAAGGAGATGTGCCCTTACGACCAGGACTGGTACTACATCCGCGCTGGTGAGAGGAGGAGGAGGAATATTAGGGGATGGTGCGGGAAGGACCAAGGACAAACAGAGTTGGCGGGGCAAGGAAGCTGAGGAATGGGCGGTGGATTTGGTGGGGCTGGGCATTATCGGTATCGGTGGCACAGCAAGCAGTCTGCCTGCCAAACAGCAAAATCTAGCCCCAGTAGCCAGCAGCAGCAGTATGTCTTCCTGCTCGAGACCAATACAGACGTTTTATGTGGTGCGTTTTGAGGTTTGATTGTAGTGTTCTTGGTGGCTGGAGCATCGTACGTACTCCATGGCGGTTAACAGCTCGGAGCGAGCCGATACAACTTATTTTTACGCCTGGTGTTAAACTGGTGTCGCTACGCACCCATATTTACAGTAGTTGTCGAGCTTTCGTACAGCAGTACGGGACACCTTATAAGAAACAGGCTATGAATAACAAGAAACGCAGGCCGAGATTTTCAGGAAAATAAGAAATTCGGGAGCCTTAATGCTGAATTCTGTGTAGAATACTCCCCCCTCCTAAATAAGAAACTCAGCCTGGGTCAATGTTTGTGTTTCTTATTAGGTGTCCTGTACTGTATGTCGCCTGCGAATCCGCACTCAAACGGGACAGCAGCAGCAGCAGCTGTGTTGGATGTTGTGGACGTGTGCTCACTGCGATTTTGGTCGGTTGAACATGTTCCTCGCAAGCGGTACCTCTATAGATATAACAACGGTGCGTGCGAGTTATAGCACAGGGATAGATACACAAAACAGTTGCGTGGCGCAGGCGAAGGACCTGCCGGTGTGCCGACGAACGGAATGGTGGAATGGACTTGCGCGCAAGTAACTAGTGACAACCATCACGACGTTAATTTGACAACCCTGGCTTTTTGTTGTTGGACATTCCAAAGTCGACGTAGACCAGTAGAGTAGTTGATGCCCACCACCAAGTTTGAACTTCGACTCTAGGCTTGGCCAACCGCCTTCCCATTTGTAGAGAGCCCGACGCTCCTGCACATAAGACGGGGTTCGAAGACGCGCCCTATGTGCAGGAGCAATCTGCACACAAGCTGGTGCAGGTCGTTGGCAGTTCGTTGGTCTTACTGGTCGAGGCTGGCGTTTCGGCCGCTTCTTTTTTTTCACAAAACGCCACCAAAACACTCGGCGGAGTCGCGTGCGTGACTGCCCCTGCCGACCCGCCGTATGTACATGAGCGGCCGACCTGCACACAAGCTGTAG
>JBBMKB010105615.1:0-21693 GCA_037833945.1 Alaria marginata
CCTACACGCACAGCAGTGACTTACACGTGGGCTAGAGGTGGGGCGCGCCGCCACGGAGGTACGGACGGCGGCGTCGATGTTGCAGTCTCTGCGAGGTGTAGCATGGCAAAATGCTGCGGGGTATATTTCACAGCAGCAGCAGCAGCAGCACCAAAGCAGGAGATCAGAGCCTGCGACTTGATCCCTACATCTCACACAGAGGGGCAACAGGGCAGCACTGTCGTGCTGCCAGCCGCCGATCCCAATAAGCCGCTCACGCTCGTGCGTCCATGTGTACCCTGCTGCTCTGCACCCTGAGCCTGATGCTGTGCAGCAGCATGCTTGGTACGAGCAGCAAAGGCACCCCCGTCCGACTGACTTGTTTTTTTGGAAAACGGGTGGCACAGAGCTTTTTTTGTGAATGCTGCGCTAGGATTCTTTTTTTCGTGATGACGTGGCTTTTATTTGCCCATCGCAGATTGGTTCATTTCTTAACGAGTTTTATTCTCAGCTAACGGCCACTGGACATTTTGTTTCCAAATTCTACGTCTAAAAACAATCCAGTCCCCCCCCAAACAGTTAGAGAATAACACGTGACTTATTTATTATTTTGGGCCAGGCTCCAACTGCAATTTATATACGTGAGGCGGGAGATGCCCTGTGCGCTATTTTCAGTTGTAAACGACCGTTTGTTTTCATATGATATCTTCTGTTCAAACGGTGCTTGTGCTACCTTTTGGTTTCTGGTGAAACCCGCACATTGAGACACTCCTAAATACCGGTTGAATGTTTTGGCGGTTGAAGTCGCGTGCAAGGCTCTGCTTTACTGTTTTAATGGTTATCGTACTCCCCGATGCGCACCTTCCAACCGCTCAGCGTTCGCGGGACAAGGCTGCCTTTGACGCCGAGCGAGGGAATAAACTCTACCACAAAATCGTCCAAAATGTGAAAGAGTTGGCCAAAGAATCCAAGGGTCTCAAAGCGGAGAAGGCGATGGTTCGGCAGGAGAAAGAGAAGGCCTTGTCAATGTGCCGCAATAAAAACAAGGAGCTGCTTACGCGCATGGAGAGCAAGCTGGCGGTCATGCAGCAAGGTGGTTAGACCGCGCTATAGGTTGGGGGGCATTGACGGTTGGGGAGCGTTGATTGGATAGTGTTCACAGTTGGAGAATGTCGATTGGAGAGCGTTGGCGGTTGGAGGGCATTGATTGGAGAGGGTAGACGGTTGGAGAGTGTTGAGTGGAGGGCGTTGGCGGTTGGAGGGCTGACTATAGAGTGTTCACCGTTGGCGGGCGTTGATTGGACCGTGTTCACGTTTGGAGAGCGTTGATTGGAGAGCGTGGGTGAAACAGCGTTATTTTGACGACGTTGTTATTGTGTGGCACCTGTGCCGCCGGACGCTGGCGTGTCTTAGCAGTATGCGGTTATTGAAGTTTTCAAGTGGTTAGAGGTGGGCGTGGTGTTGATCAGCAACAAAGGCGTAACTCTCACGCTCTGCGCGTGCCGTTTATTTCCCACCCTTTCGCGTGCGCCGATTGTGGAGTTGGTTGGACGTAGAGGGTGTGGAGGAGTCGCAGATGGCGTAGTAGACGACTGTGACCAGCGAAGGAGCGATGATTTACGAACGGTATATCAACAGTTTTGGGTACCCCCTTCCTACCTCCCCCAATGGAATATGTTAAAGTATAGTAACAATTGCAACTTTTATGTATACCTCGTTCGTAGACAAGGAGCAAACCGAGGCGATAGCATGCTTGAGTATCCCCCCCTATCGCCCCCCGATGAAGCATCCTATTTTTGTGCTACGATTGTTACTCCTGTATATGCCGCGTTCGCAGTTAAAGAGCAAACCGAGGCTGAGATGGTGCAACAGGATACACCCCCCCCTACCCCCCCTGTGAAACATCCTAACCTATTGTTTCATGTGCAACTCCTATATATGCCGCGTTTCGTAGTTAAAGAGAAAGCCGAGGCTGCCATGGTGCAGCTTAAGAAAGACTTTAAGGCGAAAGCGGAGGAGCACGGCGACGAGGTCGCCAACCTCACGCGCCGACTGAAGGCGGCCGAGAGCGGGTGGCAAGCTTCTCGCGATAAGGGGAAGCAGGCAAGATGGCCCTTAACAAATTGTTCTAAAATGCGATAATTAAGAGATCAATCGAGGGTATGCGACACATAAAGGATAACACGACACCCCACTCCCGAAAAGGTCAGAATGAAAAGCAAACCAGAGAGGTGAGCGTTTTGTACGAATTCAGAAAAATGCCTTTTTTTCGTAAATTTACTTGGTTTTAGTGTAGCCCCCTCCCTATGCCTGTCTCTCGGAAATAGTGGTGTGTTTTCGAAGTTGTTTGTTTTGGGTAGCCCTGGATTAGTAGATGGTTTAACTACAGTAGATCAGTTCTAGTAGTCTAGAGTACTAGCATGTTTCGTGGTGTGTATATGTGAGGTGTGATGTCGTGCACCTGGTGCTTTTTTAATGCTGTCGTATGATTTGTGATACATGATGTATGATACCATACAGTACCGGCCCGATCGTAAGAAACCTGAAATCGGGCTCAGGCTGACTTTCTTATCTTGGGTTGAAGGTCGAGCGAGCATGACACTTTCTTATGTAATGCATAGGATTTAGGGTGGCACTCGCCGCCCAGGCTGGGCACTTTCTTAATTTTTTGAAAATCTCAGGTTGACTTTCTTGAAAGGAGTTTTCTTGTGATCGGGCCGGTACTGTACACGATGAATTGGAAGGCCTCAAGCGACGATTAGAGCAGGTGGAGAGTGATCGGGAGGCTGTCCGAGACAGGCCGCAAGATAGCCCCTCCTCGAATATGGATACACCACAATACGAAGTATACTATTTTGTTTGTATTTATGGCACAACCACGCGTAGTGTAAAACAAAATGTTTCGTGGTGCATGATGTATGTTATTGTGATCTGTGATGGATGATCAGACCTCTCGGAAATTGGTGGAGCGCTTACACCCGTCCGTCGCCTTTTGCACGTTGTTTGGCTTGGCTTGAACAGGACTCTGAGAACCTCTCACGAGCTCTGGCACTTGGGCAGAAACGGCTGCAGAGCAGCAACGCAGAAAAGTCGGAGCTTCAGACGCTTCAGTCAAAGGGCCAGTGAGTGCACCCAGTGTCCTTTACCCGTACTCGTACCCGCTATTACAATCGCACTACTCGTATGATAGACACTTTTGGGGGGGGACACTACTTGGAATTTCAGTATAGAAAACTGCCATTGTTGCAGTAGTTTACGGGTCAAAACCCTCTTTGCTTCTGCAAACAATAGCGTCAAAACACTAACTCCAAGCGATATGGCACCCCAACGGTTGGTGTAGTTGTGTGCACAGTTGCATGATACAATAAATATATTTATTTCTACATTGGTCCCGACCCTTAACCGGCAAAGACTGACACAGGGAGAAACATGAGTGGAAGTATATGTTTGGTCAGTTTCATTTTCGCTGGTTTGCGTTGTGTGTTGCTGGGCCTGCTTCTCGTGTGCAGAAAGGCCCCCTGCAGCCTCCGATGGACTTAGCATGTATGTGTTGAAACGACGGACTTAGCGTGTGTTGAAACGATGGGCTGAGCGTTTGTTGAAGCGATGGACCTATAGTAGCGTGTGTCGAAACGATGGGCTTAGCGTGTGTTGAAGCGATGGAGTTAGCGTGTGTTGGAGCGAGCGTTAGGCGCTGCAAGCTAGCTGGTATTCTAGCGTGCCACTCAACACTGTAGCAAACGAGTGTGTGTTGACAGTCACTTTGTACCTGTGCTGCGGGTGACGGTTGCGTTTCTCGACCAGGGCCGAAATGGAAGCTGCCATCTCCGAAAAAAATCAGACGAGGCTAGAGCTGGCCAAGTATCAGGTAAGCATGACACATGACACATGACACACGGGGTAACTCATCGCCAGCCGGTTTCGCCGCTCTGGCCGCGCCTTAGTCGTATGCTCGTGCAAGAAGCACGGCCCGGCTGCCGTGTTGTCGTTGTCGGTCCGTTGTCGATTTCGGTGGTTCCGTTGATTTACTGTAGTCGTTGTGATCATTTTTTGTCGGTTTTGGTCGGTTTTGTCGATTTCGGCGATTGCAGTGGTATGGTCGATGCGTTTTTTGTTTTTTGTCGCATCCATCGATTTCGTCAATTTTCGTCGTTTTTTATTCTCAGTTTGGTGTCGATTGTGTTTCGATTGTGTTGGTGTTTTTTTCGATTTGGTGTCGTTTTTTCGTCAATTGATAATTTTGACGGTGGTTTTTATTTGCGCGGTCTGCTGCATGTTCGATAAGCTAGACGCACGGGGCGAATACCGTTTTGGTGTTTCGATCGTTGGGATCGACCGATCAAAGATTGGGGTTCATTTATTAATAATTAAATTTTAGTTTTTCCTCGGAGTACGTGTGGTCATGATACGGATCGATCGATTAAAGAAATGATTGGATTTATGTTGGTTTGTTTTTTTCACTCGGAGTAGCATGCGTGCTACGTGCTGCTGTACATGGCGTGCTTTGTTCGCGGCGCGGTCGGAGTGTACCCTGGTATGTTACAGTATGTTTTGATGTCTTGATATTTTACCGTATTTCTCGATGCTGCTACTGCGATGTCACGGCGGGTTTCGATGCTTTGATATTGCCGAATGGCTCAGTGTTTTGTTTTTCCTGCGTGTTTCGATGCTTCGATGTTACGGTGGGGCTCAAAGTTTTTTTTTTCCGCGCGTTTTGATGTTTTGATGTTTTAAAAAGGGTTTGATATTACTGCAGTAACATTGGGGTCGAACCCTACCGCGCTCGATGTGTGGCCAATGTTCGCACGTCATCGCTGTCATCGGTTGTGATTGTCGGGGATCGAACCCCTTTGACTACTACTATCGCCGCGATGTGTGGTCAATGTTCGCACGTCATCGCTGTCAGGTTTGTTTTTCCGCGCGTTTTGATGTTTTGATGTTTTTAAAAGGGTTTGATATTACCGTTTATTTTAATGTATGATGTTACCGTATGGATAAGTCTCAATATTTTAGTCGTATATACCGCGTGTTTCGACGTTCCCGTATGACATGCCATAATGCTTCGATGTTGCCATATGTTATCTTCGCGTCGCCGTGCAGCCTTCAACTGTTTTTGGACCAAGCGAGCCTCGCCTTCGTGGCCTATCTCCTTTAGAACTGCAAGCATATTTTCGGAGGCATACTACTTGGTATTTATGTGGGATAATTGTTGCAGTGGTAAAAAGGCTGAACGTCGCAAATACTGTAAATGTGTACTGTAGATGCAGTGTTGGAATCGGTAGTCGGTTCAAACACCCTTACGCCAGCAGTCTGGTCTGGTGGACAAGTTCCCCCGCACGCCCCTGCTCGCCGTCGAAAGCGAAGCGTCCAAAACGAAAAACGTATACCAGGTACCAGATACGTAGAATATTATATTATACGAAAACAAGGAGTATCGAACAACACATATAATACGTTGTCCACGGAACCAGACTGCTGGCGTAAGGGTGTTTGCACCGGCTATCAATCCCAATACTGCATACCAGGTATATAGTACACACGTACAGTATTTGTGATCTTCAACTCTTGGTATGGAACGGAAATGCCAAGACCTGACTTGTCTTTAGACCCGCGCTAAGGTAAAAGAGTAGGCGGCGCGCTTTTCGTTGTAATCGTAAATTTTAAAATATAAATTGTACCAGGTAAGCCACCAATTGTACGATTGAATAGTAATAGTAGCCGTTTCAGCTATGAACAAACCCCTTTGGGACCCAAGCAAAGCGACCTAAACAACGGATATTGCCTTAGTCACCACAGCGTGCCACAGCAGTACGACAACCAGCGTGCTGCGCGCGTGTCGTAGATCCTTCCGTTGCACCCCGGACATCGGAATATCGATGAATCACTCTTTTTTTACGATATCGATATCGGGTTGGACTCTTTTTTATCGATATCGGTTTGGACTCTTGTACGAAGTGATTTATGTTTACATGGTACTGCTGCCGTGTCTAGCAGAGTGCGGAACAACACCAGGAAGAGAGGGGTTGCATACGTGCACCGGTCTACCCGCCGGGTACTCGGGTACCCAGGACAATGTCCAAGTTTGTTGCGCCCCCGAGACATTGTTTTGATAGTGTGTATGACGGTTTGTTGATTGTGGTTGGATATGATACAGCAATGACGATGGTTGATCGTAGGAGTTAAATTGGCATTATTGTGGTGGGAACATTATTGCGGAATGTCCCCGGTTGGGCTGCTTTTCTATTCTGCTGGTGTAGCCGCACTCGACTTCTCTACTTCTCTACTAGCTCGATGTCTACATGGATGCCCGACAAGGGAGCTTCATATGTACTTGATGCTTTCGACCATCTGCTGGTAACCCCACCACCTCTGCTGTCCGTGCAACGGGTAACCCGCCACGCTTCGAGGATCAAGAAGCTAGGTTCAATATCGAAATCGCAACTGCAAACCGTTGCCGACATTCGATTCGATGCTGACAACTGTAGCACTAAAGTGTAGCAATCATAGTAGAGTCGCCTGAACTTGAAGGCCAGGAAACTAGTAAAGGATGGCACCATGTAAAGGATGGTAGGGAGGCCAACATCCAACGACCTGCACCCTGTTCTTGGATAAACGCTACCAGGTTTATCTATTGACAGGTACACCCCACCCCGCCTTCTTGACGACGACTCTTGTCTTTCCTCACGGCCTGATGGTTCACTTTCAATTTCCGCACCACGGCTGACCTCAAACGTCACTCCTCTGCTTCTTGGCCGACCCCACCCCTTTTCCGTTTCACGCACACGAAAAAAAGTCGCTCAGCAAGGACCGCGAGGCGGAGGAGAACCGGTTGGGACTTCAGTTTATGGGCTTTCGGCGACAGCTCGCCACTCTACAGGAGGCGACGACGAGGAGCGAGACGAAAGCAAGTGCGGCGATTCGCGCTCTACAGGTGATACCTTTGTCGGTACACGGCAAGGTGGCCGAGGGAAGCGTGGAATACGACATTTCACGTGGTTTTCGCGCAGGGAACGACGGCACCGGGCCCGCTCTTATCATAATACGTGCGGCCTTTTGGCGAGAGGTATCTAGATCTAGATTGTTATTCTTGTCTCCAGGGGCGCAATACAAAGCGTTGTCGCCTCAGGACAATAAAGTCAGCTCGTGATTTACAGCGATGTATTGCCATTTCACGCGGGAAAACAGTTTTGTTCTTATTTCTGGTACCTGGCACTTCATACCTGGTATATGTATTTGGACATGTCATTCGTATTATGTCCTACCTGGTGTCACTTTCAAATTCCAAAAGGCTGAAATTGGTTAGGAAGGGAACGGACTGACTGCTGTGTCGACGTGCTGTACTTCAGCGGTCCTGTGAGGGAATCGAAGCTTAACCAACTACCTGGTACATGTCAAGATAGAAGTTTGGGTATAATGATAAGGACGAGAAGCAGCCCGCGGGAATGATAATTATAGAAAAACGAACTACGGCAGTGAGAGGTCAAATAAAGATCAAGTATGGGTGTGATCTCATGCCGCAGCAGAGAGGCCTCATCGATCCCAAACTATACACGGATTAAAGCGATGACGGGACTTTACAACAGTAATTTTGGAACCAAATGGCGGGGGCACAAGAAGTGCGTCCCCGAGTTGGAGAAAGCTTCCCGATTGTACAGAGAAACAGAGAGAGAGGGATGAGACCACTTTCATCGTGATCGACCCTACAACCTTACGAAGCAAGTAGTAAGCGGTTAGGGAAAAACAGACTATTCCGCCTGCCCCTCGCTGTGTGCGAGGCACACCGACGATGACATGGATTTTATTTTTAGCGGGTATTTGACCGCAGTAAATACCCTCTGTGACGAGGTGCCGCGTTGATATCCGGCAAATCAAAGCGGGGGTAGTAACCGTGGGCGAGAGCTTCCGGCTACTCGCTGCAGAAAGGACTGATTGATTTTAATTTAACTATGTACTCGAAGTACGAACTAAAGCGATAATATAATGTTACAACGTGTTCATTGGCAGTCCTAAAGGCGCAAAGAACGGCGTTGGATTCCTCTCACGGAATGACTGTGTAGAATTCGAGAAGAACGGGCAGAATTCGTCCATCTTCCAGGTCAAACACGCCTGCGATGGTGCTGTCGGCTCATTATTTGGAATGCTATTTTGAGTCGAACTCTTAAATAAGGGCTGGGCCAATGCATGTGTATGTGTGTGTTCTTCGCAATACGCCGTTGTTTCTACCCATTGACATCCAGCACACCCGGTGCCCTACTATTATAATAGTTCGTCATCCTAGGGCTTTTCTTCATCTTGGAGAGACAAAAGCACTTTGTGGTCACAAACTGCACAAGCTCTGTGGTCACTAGCTGCGAGACAGATATTTCCTGTTCAAGCCTAAGAGTATAGTGTATGAAAACCAATGGTATGCCTGTAATTTCCCCGTACTTCGGAGCAGACAGAAAGGTGACTTGCATTTTTGGAAGTAATCTTCTACCCAGTGCACTTTCGCACATGTACACAAGGTGCCTGGTACGCTATTAAGAGGGTGTGGATACTATTTTTTTCAGTTCAAAGTTTCGAGAAATCTCTCGGTAACATTGCATACGATTTTTCAACGTAGTCTCGCTAACGGTAACGGTCTGCATACTGGAAACCCAGTCCCTTTGCAGGAAAACAGACAAATACACCCCTAGGACTTCACGTTTGTGCATCTTTCCACGCTGGGTTTAGTCCGATCCAGATGGAGTTTCGCACAGACCTTCTCTGGTGCACCCGATCCTTCTCCGATGTATGACGACGGGTGGTAGGCACGTATGATACTCGTTCAAAAACGGGTTTCGTGCTGATCGGGTATCATACTGCTTTGTGTCGTCTGCGTCGCTCCGGACCCCGGATATTCGGTGAACCTTGACCGTTTTCGCCGCAGTTCGCACGTATAAATACGACCCTTCGGCAAACGTTAGAGAAGGTCTCGTATATACTGTGTGCGAAAGTTCGTCCCGATCGGACTCAAACCGCCGTGAGAGAACCATGATGAAATACGCGGTGTTGGCCTTCGCTAAACCTGCTTGTAGAATCCGACTTGGGCAATTTGATACCTTGGTACCTGGTCGAACGACATACTGGTATACAGTACGTCTCTAAGAGCCTCTGGTTCATAGTTATATGTATATTTCTGTCCGACGCGACAAGGAGGACTCATCTCATCACTGCCGAGAGAAAACGTGCCTACCACCCACAAGAGCGATAGCTTGCCAGAATATAGCCTCTTTCTGGTGTTGGACAGTATTTACAGCAGAGTGTGTGCGGGTGTTTTCGCCCATGCTGCATTCCCCCCGGCCCTCCGCGACACTTGATGTTGATGTGCGTAGCTTCGGACGCTAAGAGGGCGCGCCTTTCCCCCCCTGTGTCCTCCTTCCGCACTTCGCTCCACAGGCGGACAAGGCCAACCTGCAGGCCTCCTGGCAGGACGCCGTGAAACGGGCGGACGACGCCGACCGCAACGCTGCCTCTGCACAGCAAGAGGTGCTTAACTTGCAGCAGAAGCACGCGTGTGCAGAACAGGTGGGTTTGGTAGCGTTAACTGTCACGTATTATGTACGTCTCCGATATGCGTTGTGGTGCATGGTTGAGCCCGGGGTTGTAAAGTGACGGTACAGTAGTATGCACCTACGATACAATAGCACATGTAGGGACCGACCCGACTGCTGCAAGCAAGCAGGTTCTCTGCAGGCGATGCGCCCCACTCCCCCCCACCATACGCCTTCGGCCTTTTCTCACCAGGCCCTCCGCACTATCAACCAACCAACCACCACCTCAACAACCAACCAACCAGCCAACCGTCCCAACACCCTTTGTTGTTTTCGTTGCCTTAGATGTTGGCGCGCCCGATCGGCACGATTGATCTGACGTCCATCGCCCGCAAGCTGGCTACGGAAGGGTCGAAGGACCGCGTCGTTGACTTCACGAAGAACCTCCAACTGTTGCTCGGCGCAATACCATACAACGGGTCGGTGAGTGGGCGAAAGGTGACGCTGTTGTATGCGCAATGCGCTCGCCTGGTGGCCGGGCAGCGAAATGGGTGTCGCACGGGCTTAGGGAAGGACGTGTTGAGGGAGGGGTCGGGGGGAGTGAGAAGGTGTGGCGGGGGGAAGAGGGAGGGGGGTGGGGGTGTACTAATTTCATGCATACCCGTAGTCGTAAGACCATAGACCCTCGTATCACTACAATGCCGGGACGGGGTACATCGGGTTTTTACCGACCAGGCAGACATCGCGTGCACCAAGCGCGAGGCGCCGTGAGGTGTTCGGCAAGTCGCATGAAGGGTGAGTTGCATCCTACTAAGGACCACTTGTCAGGCGGATTTCCGCATCTTGTGCGTACTTTTGTTGCATACGGATGACAGCTTCGAATGAATAAGTTTTATTTTCTGGTGTGGTCGCTTCCAGAGACAGCAAATGGGATACTATGTAACTGCCTTGTGGGTGCCTTACCATATACACACTACGTGATATCTCCCCCCTTGCGCGGAGTTAGGGTTCTCCACTCCGCACAAAATGATCTACTGGACCACTATCTTGGGTACCGCCAAAACATAAAAAAACGAGAAGAAAAAAAAGACGGTACTCTGGTGGTCTAGCTCACGTAGTGAGAGGCACGTTTTACAGCGTCATGGCCAACCGATGCCAACCTCAGCAGCGCAGCAGCAACAGCAGCAACGCGAGGGGGGTTATGACTACGGCTATGCATGCAACGAGGAGGGGGGGGGGGAGGGGGGGTAGAATCAGGAGAGAGAGGGCAAGAGCAGAGCAAGCGGGGGGCTGTTGGTCGACCCTCGATCGATCGGAACCCGATCGAGGCTCGTTTTCTACTGGAATAGGTCGACTCTGGAACGCTGTGCGTATGAAGTGATTGATGTCTCGTTCTCTGCTCTGGGCCCGCCGTCGTGGGCCGTGGGTCGATCGGTCCTCATGCGGCACGATGGTGTCATGCGCGTGCGGGCGTTGTTTCTTGTGATCTCCCAACTCTGGGTTTTCTTGTGGCGAGGGAGCGAGGCGTTCTGAGCGCGGGGGGGGGAGGACCCTTGAACTGAGGGCCGCGAAGCGATTCGATCGATCCCCACACATCTCAATCACCCATGCGTCGTCGTTCTCTCACGCTTGTTGTTGGTGTGGGTTCTGTTCGTGTTGGAATTAGATTATTGGTGGTGGTGTTCATGTGTTGTGGTAAGGTAGGGAGGGCATGGTTGCTCGTTTAGGGTGCGTTAACGTCGGTGCTGGTTTTGTTGTTTACATACCAGTTTTCTACCGATCGGTGTGTTGCCGCTTCAGGAGGACAATGCCAACTCGATGGCAGCGAGGGTGGTGCAACAGATCGAGGCGGCGTGGGTGCAGGTGAGATGGCCTATGTGTATGCAGATATATACCAGTATGGTACTAATAGCAATAAGTGTACCTTATTGTGACCACGGGCTAGATTGTCGCAAAACGAACTATTTTTTGAGAGCAATAACAAAACAATAACACACGTCCTGAAACCGCCGCAGAAACAATAGGTTAAGTGTGCAGTCTAGAGAGACGAGGAACATGTTTTGTTTGTGCTGTACTGCTGTAGCAGAGGGAAGGCCACACGGGCGTACCCAGCTCGCGGCAGCTTGCCCCGAAACGGTCTCGTGCGTGAAGTATGGCGCGTGTTTTCTGACCGAATCCGATGTGAGTTTGTTGGAAAATTGGTTACGAAGTGCAATCGTCTTTTGTTGTGCCGATTTAGCATTTTCTGCCTCATGCTGGCCCCAGGCTGTCCAAGCTGTGGCGGCGGAGGTGAACGATGCCAAGAAGGGTGGCGGGAAAGGGGTTTCCGGTGATTCTTCGGCCGAAAATTCAGAGTCTGCTCCACGCTGCCGGCAGGCCGGCTGCGAGCTCCCCCCGGGGAGCCTCTTCTTCTCCTACGGGTCGGGCGCGGATCGGATGTGCTTGTGCCCGGTGAGTCCAGTGTCGGTTGTTTCCAGAGGCGTCGATGGGTGGGGATCGGGACGGGAGCGGGGGCTGCATCGCTTGTGATGTCCACTCAGATTTTTTCCATTTTGTTTTCGTTTTTCTTTTCTTCTTCGTTTTCCTTGTACACCTGGTAATTTGTACCAGGTGTAGTTTATATTGATGGATACCTGGTACCTGGTTTGCTTGCCGTGGTTAAGAAAAATCGACATACCGTATAATATGTTCCTTTTCGCTTTTGTATGACTGGGAGCTTGATATCAGGTAGATTTGTACTGTGTAGGCTGGTGTAGAGGAGGGAGGCGTGAATTGCGATGCAGATTCGACTCGGCTGGTAGAGAAAGTTGCTTGCCCGGATCGCGAAAATCCAATCAGAAACGTGTGGACTGTTTTTGTTCTGTAATTATGGGTAGAAGTGCAGTTGCGATGGACTGAACATACTTGTTGTTGCGTGCTTACTCATGAACACTTGGCAGTATGCGGTGTGCGTCATCCCCCGACCCCCCCCCCCCCCTTCCCTGCTGCCTTTCCTCTTCCTTGGCGGGTGATGGATCAACCAGTTCGAAAGAGCGTCAAATAATTTGCTATCCAGAAAACACTTGCATGTATCATAGTATCAATCATATAAACATACAAAAAATATTGCTATTAATAGCATAAGCGTTGGTGGTATGTATGTACATCGAGCATCGCATCTGCTTGATTTAGCAGTGATGGCACATTTGTACACCAGGAATATTTAAGTTCTGCCGTCATGTTTAGCCGCTGCCTTTCCTTGGCGTGTTCAATAGCCCTGGGCCAGCCCAGTTGATGTCAACGTCGCTGCTTTCCACACGGGTTTTGAAACGCGATCAATGGTGCCTTTGCGTTTCGTTCGCAGAACTGCTTCAACGCAGCAAGCAACGCCCAGATCGCCGCAATCTTTGGGGATGCCGTCACAAAGGCCCACCTTCTCAGGAACGAGGGCAAGGCGGGTGCGAAGGCAAGTGCAGGTGTTCGTGTTGGTGGTCTTGGTGGCGGTGTTGGCCGTGATGATATATGCGTTGGTTGTGGTGACGTATTTTATGGTCGTCTCGCAAAAACCTGTGCTTTTTATCACCCCTTGTATTATCGCTGCGATCGGCTTAGGAGTTGTGCTATTATAGCACAATTTCGGTTTTGGTAGCGTTGACAACACGAGTATTCGAAGCATATAGAGACAGTGCAAGCGTGTGTCGACGGTATGGCGTGGCTGGCCTGTTGCGCTGAAATTGATATTTTTAGGCGGCTATGGATAACACCGCCAGGTGCCAGCGGCTGTGGACGGTGGGTAATCGCTTGGCACGAAAACACCACGGGGTTGCCGCCGAATTCAATGGACGACCCACGCGCCACACAAACCCGGCGTATTTGTAGCGCCACAGCATTGTTCCTCCACGGTCGATACCTGCCTAAAATCTGCTGAAGTTGCGACTTCTCTTTGCTCCTGTCCTCTGATCTGTCCCTTGCAGCCAGCACGCCCCTGGAGGCTGGAGGACCCCCCCCGCCCCATGTGAGTGACGCCTCGATACATGATGCTGTGACGGTGCTATGTTTTGTTTTATCACACACTGACGAACGTGCGCCCCTCTCGGTAGCCCCTAGATGTTTATAATGTTTAACTCCGCACGTAGGCGCAGTTCCGGGTAACAGGCATGCACAGCAGGCAGTACCTGGCGTGCTGCTGGTTCTAAAGACTTATCGTCCTAACCCATGACTACGAATGCTGTTCTTGGCCCCTCATGCATTCTCCATGTGTCTCTGTCTGTCTTCTTCGCGCTATCGGTGGACGGCAGTGGGGTGAGCAACAAGACGAACAAGTGCGCCGCCATAGCCATCACCCAGATCTTGCGGCATTGGCCGAAGTGGCGGGAGTTGACCAAGGACGCACATGAGCGTTGCTCCAAAGGTGATGTACCATACATCGAAATGTACCAGGTTGTAGTTGTGCAGGCATTGCGCCGGGAAGCCAGCGACCTTCAATGCATGCTTGCCGGAAGGCGTTGTGTAGCAACTCATTTTCGGTCCCGTTTGTGGGCCACGGAGTCTCGGCAGCACTGCGTAGGCAACGTTTAGGTGCTTGCGTTGTGCTGCTTGTCTAGCGTTTAGGTGTTTGCGTTGTGTTTGTTTTTCCACTACTATACCAGGTAGTGGGTATTTATTTTATACAAAGTGTGGAGGGGGGGTGTCGAAATGTCACAAACTCCGTGTACCTTTGCACCTTGAAACCGCCCGAATGCCATGGGTTTGTATTGCCATAAGTTTAAAGGCGCTGGTATTGGATTATTTCCCTCGTGACATGAACGAGTTTCCACGCTGGCAATGTCGCTTTTCCTGCTCCTGCGGTTAAAGGCGGACGGGGTCAGCGCGTGGCCTTTGTTTTGTGTAGACACGACCTTTACATCCTAGGAAGGATTCACCATCTGCCTTCGATGGCAGTCGACGAATAGCGTTGGTAGTGAACCCCCACTCCTGAGTCCTTCGTCTTGAATGCGACCCGTTTCGTTCTGTCTTACCGCCACTACGCACCGTCGCTCAGAAGGATGCAGCGAGGACGAGATGAGCCTTATGGCGAAGTTGGGATCATTTTTCAAGGTAAGGATCCCCCACTTCCGCGTTTGCATTACTTGAGCCTGCGAGATGTCGCGCGTAGTCGTGCGTCGTTGACTATTGGCTGAATTATTACCAGGTATCAGGTAAACGATAAAAAAAATGAGTTTTTTTTCCCAATTGCATCGTGTGACCTACCGTGCTACTGACAATAGACGCATAGAGGTGTGTGCAGACCACACGGGGGGAGTTGGTTGGAGAGGGGACGACCTGTTGTACCATGGATACGAGGGGGGTTATCAAAAGTGCAAGAAAGCTGCCGTGGCTGTCGTTCCTGGTATATATGGACATCTCAAACCTGCCTGCGCTTCTGGTTTGTGCTTGCCACGTGCCTGCTGTGTTCAGGCCCTGGAGGGAACGACGAGTCAAACGCCGCCCTGTCTGTGCAAGTCAATCATCGACAATCTGGGCATACCTGAGGTGAGCATGCCCCGTTCGCACGCCCGTGCTGTATTCGAAGTGCAGATATATGGGGTCTATGTGCTGCTGCCTCTCCTTTTGGACCCAGCATCAGTGCAGTTGCTTTGCCCCTTACCACGCGCTCTGTGCCTCGCGCATACTCCGCAGAAACACACGAGACTGGTGTACAGTTGGCCTGGTATCGTATCGTCTCAAGTTTAGCTCGAGCTTCAAATTCAAACTTGGTCGGTAATTTTCGCCTGACGTGGATAGTAGAACTTCCGTGTGAAACGACGACGTACACGACCGAGCACAATATGCGTAATCTCTGACCACACGGTTCGTACGGCCGTGTTATCCCCCTCGGTTCGTCTGTTTGATGTCAAAGCTCACCCACGGGAAGCAAGTGGACGCTATCGACGTCCTCCAAAAGGTCTTTGAGAAGGTTACAGCCGACGAGGTAAAGAAGGCTTGAATGTTCACTCCGCGATGTTGTGGAGCCACTGCATGTTATGTTTTCGTTGCGACGCCAGTGGGTTGCACCTGTACCCGCGAGATTCGTACTTGAGCATGATTCGAGGGCACCCTTAGCTGTCCACAGTGAGTGGGTTCCATCGTGCTCGGCCACCTTTGGCGAGGAGTATATGCACTTGGATTCAGAAGTTGTGTTCGATTTCCAAGCTTATACTGGCTATCTTGAGGGTAGGTATAGGGTACAGGTTCTACCAAACAATCGACAGGAAGCGGGGGGAATTCATAGAAATATCTTAGAAATGTGTGGCGGTGAATGATGCGTACCTTACGATCTCGGGTCTTAATGGGGTAGTCGAAACACACGTCTAACGGCTTACAAAATTAAAACCTCACTCTTTGTAAATCCCCCATGCCCGACCCAAACTTGTATCGAGACTCAGCATCGGTAAGACTTTCGCGTACGCCGCTGTGTACATCGCGTCTTCATTTGTTTGCCTGGGGGGCTATATTCGCAACGACATGTGATCGGGGCTGGCTGTGGCACTGCTGTTTTTCGTACCTATGGACATGATGCGCTCGAGGTGTTTGGCCATGCTTGTTTCGAGCAAAAAACAAAGAACCAGGAAACATATCCGATTTTGGGAAAAAGCGCTCTGGTACTCTGTTTACGACTGCACCCACGTCTCGGAGACAAACCTACTGTAACTACAGTGCGTCCATGGACTCGGAGCTGGCTTGTTTCCGAAATTATGTGCAGGTATAAGTTACTTCATGTTTGGAAAAAAAACGCACAGTATCTTAATGAGGCCGGAAACGCAATGGTTGAAGCTTTGCAGCCTTCGCTTCGTTTTCAAGTATATATATATATATCCGGACAATTACGGCCGAGCGCTCGACTGGTTTTGATCGTAGCCTGCCCGGCCCGCCTTCCCCTGCGCCCGTCGGTCCAACTTCTCAGAGCTTTAGCTATTTGTCGGACAGCTTCAACATCAAGATTTCCTCGGAGTCCCGCTGTGCGTGTGGCTGTGGCAAGGTGAGTCGACGACGCATTTACCTGGTCGGCGGGTCGCCTTACCCCTGCGGCGTACATAGTGCTGTTGTGCTACGTACAGTATTATCGCAATTCCTGTATACAAGTATTAAACGAGGAGACAGCAGGCACACCCTTGGGATGGTGCGGGCGCGTTTTAGCTTGCGTGACTTGTGGCCATGCTCTACAGTACTATCGCGACGCTTTGCTGGTAGGCGCGCTGTGGTGTTTAATAGATGATAGGTACTCTGAGAGGAGTGTCCAGGTGTCATTATACATTGTGCACGACGGACCAGCCCAGTCAGCGCCCCGTCAGCATCACAGAGCTTGAAGATGGTGGGCCTTTTAGATGGGCAGCTTCTGTTTAGCCTTTTCCTGATAAACCCTTGGTTCACGTGCTGGGAGGTTTGGCTCAGTACTGCCCTCACTGGTGGATAACCCGAAATCCGGCTTGACGTAGCAGCTTGAGCCGTATTTGTCTCGGGACATCGGCTTCCCCGTGATGTGTCCTTGTTCGCTGGTGCTTTGTTTGGTGCTTTGTTTTGTAGACGACGTCTTGACCGAAAGCCGATGCTGTTGCCGTATGTCCGCCGCTCGTCACATCAGGTCTGCACGCACAGTATGGACCCGTTCGCGGTCCTGACGCTGTCGGTGGCCGATACAAGCACCGCCAACAACGGAGCAGGGAGGGGAGGGGGGGGCATGACGCCTGCGCGTTCGTTAGCTGCCCTCCTTGAGCAGGTGTGAGGTTTACTCCATGGTCGCGTCGCTAGCTGTGCTGCAGCCTCTATCTAACCTGTATGGCTGCCGAACAGAGAGCCACTATTCAAAACTATCGGTACACCATTTTCAAGCGCTCCGTAGCCATGGGAGATAGAAGTCGCAGCTCAATCGTTCGTCGAAGCGTAGGCTAGGCCTGGAATCCCTCGGGCCGAACATGGTACATGCGGGTGGCTGATCACAAACTAACACCGACGTGCCCGTCGTCCGCTGCCCCCGATACCGATGCCCCAATGCTGCTGTTTTTTGCATCAACACGGCGCCCGTTCCATGTTGAACGATGGGTACACAGCACTTCGCCTCAAAACAAGCGGACCGTGACATTTGCCCGAACAAGATGGACAAGGTGATTTTCCGTTGCGTTCCGTGTTGAGAGCTTGTGAGGTTTTCGTTCAGCTGGTAGCCGTAATCTAGGAGCCGAGGACGCAGAAGTCTGCAAAGCGACATGGTGTGTGCACGGCACTCGTTAAACTATGAATTGTATGTGTCAACCATAGGCAGTTGTTGGCGGTCGCGCCAGGCCCAGGCTTCGCCACGAGAATGGACACGCGGCCTAGGTTTTGAGTTCGCGATCGAATACCGTGAAAAAAAATAACAGAGCACATCTGGTGCCAAGCAGGGCTGCGTATGGATCTGCCGGGCAGACCTCCACCGGAAGGCGACATTCTCGCCTCGTGTAGCGGTCTGTTCGTTGGTTTGACTGAAACAACTCTGACCTTGGCATGTCCGATCTACGCGCGGTGGAAGTCGGCGATTGAACCCTATCACAGCTGCACGTCGCCCTACTCTGTACCCAGAAATATGTTCAGTGCTTGAACGCGACGAGACTCCCGAACCCGAACGTTGACCTTCGTTTCGTATTTGCGGCAGGCGAACAGCACTTCGGTGTACACGACCTTGACGAAGGCGCCGTCCAAGCTGTTTATTCAGCTTAACAGAGCCCACTTCAAGTGAGATAAATTCGCGACAAGAAACGTGCTGAAAAGTGAAGGCGGATACGCGCCGTAAGCTATGCACCGCAAAAAGTAGCCATCAGACATTTTGTGGCGAGCGACCGGGTGTACGGGGTTGCGCCGCCGTCACCACACGTATTTGTGGGTGACTCAGCTTCTCACGTGTGATCACGTGTATAATGTGACACGTGTGTTGGAGGCTGGTACTTTGGATTATCCGAGTAGGCTCGTTTGCTTGTCCTTTCGGTACACGGAAATCCGCCGCCAAGATAACCAACTTACTTGTTGTTTTACGGGTTCGACTACATCGCGCTGAACACGCTCGAACACGGCACGGCTGCACTGCACAGCATGGCTATGGTATAATACGCGAAAATAGGCGAGCAGCTTTTTTGCGCTTCTCGTTGGAACATCGCTATTAACAGTAGTATCATGGTATCATAGTCCGTGGTAGAGTGCGGGCAGCGGGCTTCGCAGCGTCTCTGCGCATACTGGTGTTGGAGCCTGAATAGTTGTTTTCACGTTTTCACCGTACTATAATAGTCGTAGCAGGTACCAGGTGCCAGGTAGCTCTCTTGGCAAACGTTTGTTGATCGCGCATGCTGTGCAGTGTCCCAAAGAGAGATGCGCCACTTTTTGTCAATCCATCGAGCTGCACCCGTGTTCTTCACTCGCTTTGTATCTGCTACCATCTCCTTCGTTGCTGCCCTAGTATTAGAGCTTCAGCCATCCACATTTTGGCAGCAATCATTTAACATGCATGTGCGCCTTCGCCGTTTCCACTACCACCTGT
Organism: Alaria marginata; assembly: GCA_037833945.1. Taxonomy (NCBI): domain Eukaryota; class Phaeophyceae; order Laminariales; family Alariaceae; genus Alaria; species Alaria marginata. The sequence goes on from JBBMKB010105615.1 coordinate 19,012, forward strand.
GTGCAGCGGGAAAAGAGTCGTGAAGCTCAACACCAAAGTCGAGATCCCACTGGTTTTAGATGTGGGCGCCTTCATGGCCGGAGGTAAAGGTGAGCGTCGGGCCGTCACGCGGCATGTCTATTGGACGCTTTGGTAGCCTCTATAAAAAAACAGGTTCAGGTTGCTATCGCAGTGTATTGACAGCAAAAACTATGATATCCGTGCCTGAAGGAACCAGCCCGTACGACGGGAAGACAAGCACGTTTTTGTTCGGTCGGCGGGTGCGGTGCGCACCCCAAGCACGAAGTCGAGATCTGCCGTTCGTATTTTATGTACAACGGCTCGAATGGATTTTGCTGGGAAACATCCAAACTGAATCTATTCCATTTTGTGCACCGAGGGTGACGCCAAACAGCTGCTTTGGTGTTGGGTTGCGCGCGCTCTCGCCTGTTGAAAGTAGGTACAGTAGATGGGGATCGTAGGGTTTGCATTTCTCCCATCATGCCTCGACGTTGCGCACTTTGGGCCTGCTAGAAAGCGATCTAGAACCTTTATAGACATGCCGCCACCTTGTTGGAGGAATGAACGATACATTGCTGGAATCCTTCCTTCGCTGTGCCCCCCGCACTCGTGATTTTTCAGGACACAAACTTTATGACTTGGATGGCACCGTCAAGCACATTGGGACCGATAACAAAGGTCACTACGTTGCCTTCGCCCGCGTCGAGGGCGACAAATGGGGCTTCTTCGACAACACCCGCGCCAGCACCGTCCCAAAAGGCACTGCTGTGTCCGGGCATGCTTGCATCATTTCCTACACCTTACGATCATGAGCGGTTTTTGGTGGGGTTCGTGTGTGTCGTTTTGCCGGGCCTTGGCCGAGCTATTGGGAACAAGCTTGCGTGCTTGTCTGTTATCTCTTTTTCTTTTGAAGTGGCGTGGTTTTGGTTTGGAGCGATCTGGATCGATGCAGGTTTGCTTTCGCCTTCGTCGGACACGCCAATGAGCTGTCCTACCGGTTGAAGCATGTTGTACGTTTATTGTTTTATTGTTTTCCAAGGCTCGGCCGGCTTGGCTGATGTGTTGGAGTTTAGGGTCGTCGTGGACACCCTTCTCGGCCGGCACCTAGATGCTTAAATCTCCGCGAGTGGGGCACGTGTTTTGCGCTTGCTGGCAAACGCATATCGGTAGGTCGTCTGCCGTGGGATGCGTCTCTCTCCGTCTCTGGCGTGAGGTTGATCGTTGATCGTTGACCGTTGACCGCCAGTGCCGTATGTTCCTGGTTTTCTCTTGGAGGGTGTAGTATGGTAGGTTTTATTTTAGTCTGCAGATTATATTTTAGCCAACTTTTTTTTGTTGTATTCACCGCGTCGTCTGTTTCTGAGCACCTTTGTGTTGCAACTTTCTGTTACGCAGTCTTAACAGCCGTATGTGTTTGACTAGGGGGGGAAACGTCTTGTATGTTGTCATATAATATGTGCCTGTTATGTCAGTTTGTTTTCTTTTTATTGCCCGGGCTCACTCTCAAAGTGAGGCATTTTACTTGCCGGGTGCGTTTTTTTTTCCGCACTTCACAGTTGTACTTTTGTACGCCAGTTTTGGAAACCAGGTCACCGTTTGGCACGGTAAACGGTGGTATACTGTGAATAACACGTGAGGGTAGACACGTTGTTAATAGTTACTGAGTGCGTTTCAGTGATACGAGGATCCGTTGATCTGTACCTATTAATAGTACGTAGTAAATGGGGGGCGGGGTGATGACGGTTTTGCTGGGCTTTGCGTTGCGACCGCCTCTCTCTGTGGCGCAACTGCACTCTCACAGCGATTCTACCGTACGTACCGGTGTGCACTAACTACTACTGTATGTACCGATGACGTTTTTTGATCGGACGGTGTTAGCTACTTTTGTCTTGAGAGCGACGTGCATGCTCTTCAAAACCTGTGCCTCACTTGATGAAATGATATAATACGTTAAAACAGAACGAAGTCCATCCGGCTCGTGATGTTGAGGTGCTGGTCGGCCGTTTTTTTTTTGTTCACCAGGACAACGGCCGCTGCTATGCTGTGGCATCGTGTTGTTCTTGTGATTTTTTCTTGTTCTGTTTTGGGCTGCCGGCAGTAAATATACCGGTATTTACCCTGCGAGGCATATAGAGACCACAAGTAGTTGCGATGTGCTATGGCAGTCGTTACGTTCACTTTTTTTTCCCGGGACGACGGACTGTTCTTGATACCAAATCGTGGCCGTCAATGTCGTTGCCGAGGGCATCCTCAAGCTACCCCGCCATCTGACCTAATGTACTTTGCCGAGAATCTTCCCCTTCGTGGACCTGGTTAAGTTCTCCGGCCTGCCCTTCTCAGAAGAACTGTTGCAGTTTGTGTTTGGGATGACTGGTTTACACTGCTGTTGGTTGTTGCAAGCTTGGTGCGTAATGTTTTGGCATCGGTCGGCGTGTTTTCGGGGCCGACGGAACGAAGTTGCACGGTGCTGGTGCTGCATACTGCACGTGCGATGGGTCGCGTCTGAATGTGTCGTAGAGGCAGCACCGAAGGCGAAGGATACCCCCGATCGGTGTGGAGCGCTCTTCTCCGGTTTATCCAATACTCCGTACACAGCGGTTTGCGGTGTGTAAGGGGGTAGGGGGGGGTACTTGTCCAATTCCTTTCCTCGATGGGCGAAACCGTGCCATATCCAGAACATTT
>JBBMKB010105616.1:0-10055 GCA_037833945.1 Alaria marginata
GGGGGGGGGGGGGGGGGGGGGTTGGTTGGGTGGGTGGGTGGATGGATGGATGGATGCATGGATGGATGAGGTTTGGTGGTTGAAGCTTGCTGCTGCGGTGTGTTAGTTCTTTTCCTTGCTGCTGCTGTGTTTTTTTGCTCACGTAAGTATCGATTTCATTCGACTAAACATTTGCAGTGTTTAGTTCAGTGATCAATCGGACGGGCGGGCGGACGGACACGTTTGGACTTTCTGCCACAGAGCACCTCAGTAAACTGCGGAATTACGGTACGAGTTATCAGTACAAGGTATCAGCTTACGCTGGTTTACGAGTTATGATTATGACGCGCAGAGGGCAGCGTGTTGTTCTCTCTTCTACATATTATAGAAGCGCAAGACGGAGTTACGCACGTGGCAGTGTTTTATCACTTCTACTCGTGAGCGTTGCGTCTCAACAAAAAAATCAACTGATATATTTTTTAAATCATTTGATTTAAAAATCTATCTGAGCGTAAAACTTCTTGTTGATTCATTGATTAAAATCAAACCGAGTCGAGATCTCGATCAATGACATTTTGTAGATTTCTCGGTCGATTTTTATTTTTGGGTTGTTTTCAGTTTTCACCTCTGGGCCGTCCACACGGCGTTTCCCCGACGTTGCCGTGCCCCCACAACAGCTTGCAAGGTGTGTGGTTCGTCATTTGACGTCTAATATGGCTGCGGGAAGTGATACAGTGGTCATGGATGCTATATACGTAGACGAGATTAAAAATCACGACTGCGGAGGCATTTACGAGCCATTCCCGGGTGTTAGGTATTGTATTTGACATGCTTGAGCCGCGTCCGTCCTCTCCATAGCACGACAACCAACTCCTACATATACCAACGTGCACCGACGAGAGCGGAGCCTTGCTGTAAGCAGCAGTCTCTCATGGTGTATAATTATTAACCATAACGGTAACCCCAGGTGGATATGCGTACTGTAGTACATCACATCATAGTAGACCTGTCAAACCTTGTCGCTGTATTAGCTCTCACAGCCGTCGAGACTGTCACCTAGCGCTAACACTAACACTAACAACCCCGACCCGAAGCGCAAGTTTTTAAACCCGAGGATGACACCTAAATATCCCCGTATATAGGTGTGTCAGATATCGAGTTCGGCACCTAAGCCCAAACCATAAATTTCCAAACCCAGCTCGAAAGGCAAGGCCTGAAACCGGAGGATGACTCCTATAAAGGTCCCCGTATGATAGGTGTGAGATGTAAATCAAGACCGGAACCTATCCCTAACGCCGGTCCGAAACGCGAGGCCTGAAACCCGGGGACGACTCTTAAATGTCCCCGTAGGTGCGATGTAAATCAAGACCGGCACCTACAGTAAGCCCTACTGTAACTGCTGTATTCCTAACCCCAACCCGAAACGCAAGGCATGAAACCCGGGGATGATTCATATACGTCCCCTTAGTATTATAGAGTATAGATCTCGCTTATAGTCGAGACGATCATCGACACCGTCGAGAAAAAGCCCGGTGCCCCGGAAAAATCAAATCCCGGTTGATTTAATCATCTCAACCATGAAAATTATTTTTATTTTTGATTTAAAGCAAGTTCTCGCGAGATCTCGATCAACTTTCAGCCCGAAAAATCAAGTCTCGTCTCAACCCTTTCGCCTTTTTCAGAGTTGAGGCGCAACACTACCATCTTCAACAACAGAAAGGGGCCTGTGACACCTTCACCAGCCAGTAAATATCGCACGATTACCCCTGGCATTGACACGCGTGCGCACAGCATTCGCTTGACAACGTTGAACTGCCGTCAGGGTTGTGAGTACTGCTACTGCTACTGCTGTCGTCGTCGTTGTCGCTGTTCCTAATGGCCTGTGGTTCGTGGTAGTGCTAATCGTATACCCGGTACTACTTTCCTCCAGCGTGTGGCCTGTGACACAATGGACCAACTCGCAGTACAGCCGGTGTGTCGCTAGTTGGACTTGCGTAAAGAGCCAGCCCACCCTCAACTCGAGCGCACCTGGTTAACTGGCTGGGTGATAGCACGACTCATGGGGAAGTCTCAGCTCGCGAGAGCAACACTCTAGACCTTTCTTTGATGTTGAACACGAAACAGAAGGGCGTTGCCTTGGAGTTCAATGATATTCGGTAGCGTGTCTTAAAAGGGAAAACATTCAAATAATTAGGCTCGAATTTGCGCAGCCAGCCCAGGCGTAGTGTTGGGGAGTCGTCTTTAGTTCGACAGCAGTCGTGGTGACAGGCAAGAACAAGCCTAACACGATACCTATATAGCCGACGCACAGACTCGTGTTGAATTTTCCCTCAAGGATGACCAAGGATAGCGATATCGGCAAGGATAGCAACAGCAGCTTGGAAGAAGCCAGGCGCGGGTACGCCCAGTCCAAGGTACCGGCTCTGCGCTCACAACTACAGGAGACTTCAGTCGCCAAGTTCGAGGTGGACCACCTCCCAGAACGGCGGGAGGTGAGCTTTTGTTGATGTTCCCTGTTTACCTTTCGCCCTTGGTGTCATCTCTGCTGCGGTATTTGCGTTGTTGCTGTATGTATTGATTCCACACGTCAGACAGATCATGATCTGCCCACAGTAGTAGATCGTACAGATCAGTGGGCTGGGACGTTGGGACCAGTGGTTGAAACTGTATAACTACTCGTAGATCACGCATGTTCTACAGATCACGTGGGAACGTGTACAGATATCACAGATCGTACCAGATCAGAGTACAACGTGCTTACAGACCCGGGCACACGCATGCTAACATGACCACACCCTGTAGATTACTACCGCTGGAAACATGTACAGATCATTCAGCTCCTGTAGATCAGCCCTGTGGAAACTTGCCCACAGATGATGAAGATCCGTGAAAATGACCTGCGTAATCTGTTCAGCGATCTGACATGTCAGACGTGTGGTCATTGAATCTACAGTAGCTTGGCCTCTACCGCGGCAAAAGAGTCGGTACTGTAGTAGCATGTTGGATTCTCCTCTCGTACTGTACATACCCGGTATGTTCTCGAACCGCCTGTACTCTGTATCATATCATAGCACATGCCAACTCAGAGGTGTTACCCACTCTGAAGGTGCCAACACAAGGGACCCGTGTCACCCGCAATCGCACACATATCACGAGCAGCGCGCCGTATCCTGTTCACAATTTGTACGAAAGCGACCAGACTCGCCGTGTCCCCCAAAGGCAACGACGGGATCTGCGGAACGAGACTCATGTTGAGGGCGAGAAGAGTCCTCCCTCCCAATCCTGCGAAACACGCTTTCAGGGCTCGGACGTAACGGCGGAAACTACGAGGGCCCCGGAATCCCGGAATGAACGCCTCGGGAGTTCCCCATTGAGCGGCGTTAGCATACGTATGCGGGAACGGCGGCGTTGGGGGAGACGGTGGTGCGCTGGAGTACGTAGGCGGAAGCCGTGGTGGAGCGCTCACGTTACTTACTGTAGGTGTAGCTTGCGGAGGTGCGTTGCCGTACGTAGGTGGTGGTGCGCCGGTGTCCGTGGACGGAAACGGAGTCGCCGAGAAAGTGGTGTCCTGGTCCGGAGTATCCTCGTGGCGGAGGAGGCAGGGGTGCTGTAAAATGGTTGACTGGCCCGGAGTATCCGGTGGCGGGGGCGGCAGTGGCGCAGGAGGACCAGAAGGGATTGGGGGCTCCGATGACGGAGCTCTTCTACCTGGTTCACAATTTTTTTTAAAATGTTTTGTCACCACCGCCGCCTCCGCCTGGAAGATACTCCGAGCCAGTACACCATTTGTTGGCACCAAAGCCGCCGATGCCACGAGGATACTCCGAACCGGTACACCAAGTTGTTTTCGGAATTGGTGTACTGGTTCGAAGTATATCACTGGCCCGGAGTGTCCTCGCGGCGGCGGAGGCGGCGGTGATGCAGGAGCACGAGAAGGGGAAGGGGGCTCCGACGACCGAGGTTTTTGAACCGGTGCACCATTTTCCTGCACCACCGTCGCCTTCACCACGAGGATGATGCGGGCCAGCCCACCGTTTTACAGCACCACCGCCGCCGCCGCCGCCGCCACGGGGATACTCCGAACCAGCACACCAATTTGGAATTGGTGTATTGGTTCGGAGTATCCTAATGCCTTACCGTACCGTAGTGGGGAGGGGGGAGAAGAACCTGCTTAGTGACCCCGGATCTGAGTTACGTCTAGGGAGGGAGAAGGAGAAAGACGAATTGCGAAGACAATAAATGGGATGAGCAAAAAACAAAAAAAAGGCGAAGGCGGCAGTGGTGCCAATAAATCGTTGACTGGCCCGCAGCATCCTTGTGGCAAAGACGGCGATGATGCCAAAAAACGGTGTACTGGTTCAAAAGCCTCGGTCGTCGGCGCCCCCTTCCCCTTCTGGTAAACGGGGCGGACCCGGGGCCACCGGGAAGCTTGACTCGGATTGCATTTGCGCAAATTCTCGTTCCGCAGCTGTGAGCACTAAAGGCGGCAAACTGGTAGGGGGTGATGGTCGGTGTGAGTCAGATTTCGGCGGCGGGCCGGTGCCGGTCGGCCCGTTGCCCTGTGCGCTTTCAGGCAACCTACAAAGCTGTCCCATACCTGCTACCAGTGAAGAGGGGAATCCTAACAGAGATGGGGTCGGATCTCGGTAGATCGCAAAACCCCGAGCGTCTACGTGGTCTACTGGCGGGGAAAACGGGCGCATGAACGACGCGACCGGTCCGTACACTACGGTCAGCAGCAAGGGCGACGGATAAAGGAGTGAAGGCAGGGGCGGGTTTTGGAACGGAAGGTGAAACGGGCTCGGCAATACGAGCAACCATATTCGCGATGCAAACGGACCTATCGCCAACATGAGACGCCTTCAGCGCCGCGCCGGCATAGCAGATGCGTGCCGCGTCGTCCGAGGCGGCCTCATTGGCGAATGCCGCTTGAGCCAACTTTTCCTCCAATACTCCCTGGTTCGCAGCAGTCACCTCCTGGCGAAGCAGTCACCTCCTGGCGAACGCGGATGGCGTTCACCCGTGCCCTGAGCCGATTCGCCTTCGTATGCACCTGATGGTCCGCTTCCCGAGTCCGGCGGTCGTGAGCGTTGGCCGCCTCTTGCGCATAGATCGGGTTGGAATGCGTGCTTATCCTGGCCTTGGGAGAAAAGGAGAGGGCACGAGCGTCCATACGAGCGATGCCCCCCTCCTCGGCCGTTAGAGATTCGGGAACCGCTCGATCGGCGACTAACGAAGGTTGACTGCGTGGTCGCAACTTCTTGGAGCGGTTCAGCAAGAGAGAACTTCGCAATGAATTCGGCCATTTTTCGCGGCGGGAAAAAATCCGCAATTCCTGCTCCGCGCGAAAACGAAAACGTTCTCGGCTCAGTTGTGGATTTTTTTGCCTACCCGAAACAATGGCCGAATTGCTTGCGGTGTTATCTCCTGCGGACCCCCTCAAAGCAGTTGCGACCACGCAGTCACCCGTGCAACCTTCTGTGGCTGCCGATCGGGTGGCCGCTGAAAAGCTTACGGCCGAGGAAGAGGTCGTCGCTCGTGTGGACGCTCGTGCCCTTTCCCTTTCCCCCAGGTCCAGGGCGAGCGCGCATTTCAACCTGATGTGCAATCCCACCTGACATGTGTGGAAGATGCCGCCAACGCCCTTGCGTGGGTGAAGTAGTGGCCGCAACTTCTTGGAGGGGGCCAGCAGGAGAGAACGCCGCAAGCAATTTGGCCTTTTTTCTCGGCGGGCAACTAATCCCCCACCGAGCCGAGATTATTTTGCCAGCTCGCGCGAACAGGAAAACGTTCCCGGTTCGGTTAGGGATTTTTTGCCGGCCGAAACAATGGCCGAATTGCTTGCGGCGTTCTCTCCTGCCGACCTCCTCCAAGCAGTTGTGGCCACGCAATCACCCATGCAACCTTCTGTGGCTTCCCATCAGACGGTCGCTGGAAACCTGACGGCCTAGGAGGAGGAGGTCCCCGCTCGTGTGGACGCTCGTGCCATCTTCCTTTTCCCCGCGTCCAGGGCAAGCGCGCATTCCAACCTGATATGTATTCCAACCTGATGTGTGCGGAAGAGGCCGCAAACATCGACGAACGCCGGTCTCGGGAAGCGGGCCATCAAGCACGCACGAAGGTACATCGGCGTCGGGCACGGGTTGATGCCATCCGCGCTCGCCAGGAGATGGCTGCCGTGAGCCAGCGGCCGTTGGAGGCCGAGTGGGCTCCAGCGGCATCAGCCAGTGGGGTTGACTCGGACGACGCGGCACGCATCGTTGATGCCGGCGCGGCGCGGCAGGCGTCTCATGCTGACGAAGTCCGTTTGCACCCCGCTGTGGTTACTCGTGTTGCCGCGCCCGTCTCACCTTCATGATCCGGGCCCCCCCCCCCCCTTTTTTGCTACCTTCGCATTTTAATCCATCTCCCTCCCTTTTCGTATCTCAGATCCGGGTTCACATAGCATGACCTCCTCCTTCCCCACTACGGTGCATACCTTCGTGTTTATCGTGAGAAGGGTTCCGCGTTTTCTTCCGTCGTTGACTCGTGTCGAATTGTGCATACACACACTACTTCCGCGCGGTCTGCATGTCAATTTTTGCAAGAAGGCGAAATCCTTTGGGGACTCGAACTCGTGAAATCGACCTTAGTAGTTAGCAGGTGTCTGGATATTTACCACTAAACCACCAGGGACGCCGGCTATATATAGTGTACCTACTGCTGTAGTAAATATGTTTCACGTGAAACGTCAGCAAGCCCTTTCGCTCATCGCTGCCTACTCTTACTTCTAGTGGAAATCGGTTCGACAATTGATTTCTGCCTTCAACGAACAAGGCGATACCCTACCAGGGTATTAACCTGGTTGCTTGATGTACTCTGAATTAATAAGTACCTGGTTTACAAAAAAATCCTTTGATTACCCTGCTTGGCGTTACGATCTCGAAACAGGTATACGTTAAGAGGGGCGCGCTCATGTACCTCACGCCAAGACGAGACGCGAGGTCAGACCTGGAAGCTAGCGAGCAGGCCTTGGGAGAGAAGCTGGCTGCAATGCAGGCGGTAGCTTACGCAAACACAGATCGAAAACCCTAAGTCCGCTTCGTGGCACAGAGAAGAGGTGTTTTAAGGTTTTGAGTTTTGGTATTTTGGGGCTGTTTCATTGTGTCAGGATGTACAAACGGGCAGCAGCCATTTGGTGGCCATGTGGCGCAGCAGCAGCAGCAGCAGCAGCAGCAGTAGTCGTAGCAATGGATACTCCCACGCATGTGTGTACCGCTGCTGCTTTCGTAAACTAATTGTATATCTATCTGCGAAATGTAATTTGTTTGGTGATTTAGTGATGTGGGGATTGGCGGCAGCATAAAAAAAAAGTCGTTTGATTGAGCACCGATGAGCGCGTGTTTCATCGGCGGGTAGTTTAAGCCTCTTTCAAAGTATGGTGCGCAATGCCGCCACTGCTGCCGTTTTTGTCCATTTAGGTGCGGGTTGTGTAGCGATTGCGCCAGATGGGGCGAGATGACTCTTGGCGCACTCGTGGTGGGATAAAAAAGCAATGATATGACCGAGCGAGGTGGCCTATTGTGACTGACGAAGCGACCCTCGCGGTGACGGCTCTTGAAGGAGACGATGCCATAAGCCGTCGCGGTCGTTCCATAGACGGGCGTGCCCTCTTTGTCGTTGAAACGGACCGTTCCAACCGGTGCCCGCTGTGGACTGTTGTGTTGGAAAACTGCGGACACGAAACGTCTTTCTCTATACTGCAGCCTCACAGGCATTATTTCTGGTTCGAGGGGGCGCACCTACTGTAGTAGTGCACAAACAGCGAGCTGGTGTGTTTTTTGCGACCACCACGTACTGTTGCTTGTCTAAACATTTGAAATAGCTCAATACCGCTGTACGCAGGACCTGCTCTGTACCGCAACCACCAAGATAACGTTTTTATTTCGCTACGATACCGCAGCAGCTGTGGGTCTACGCAGCATTGTTTCCGGCAGACTCTGTCCGGTACTGAACTGTCATCTTGTTGATGTTGACTTGTTTGTTGTTGATGTTGAATTTGATCTCTTTTGCTTTCAGTGTTAGTCATGTTTTTTCCCGAAGACCTCTTCTTCTTCAGTCACCGTTCGTCCAAGAACCTACCGCTTCGTGGAGGCACCTGGAGGACTAAATTTCCTGTCGCTTGCATGTCACAGGCCAGCAGCAGATATTATACTGCTGCACGTCCATGCTCCCGTGTGTGGCGGGACTTATCAGCGGCTAGGTGATGCTGCTGCGCGTCCGTGCTCCCCGGTATGGTGGGGCTAACCAGCGGTTTGGGATCTTGGGGCAGAATCGTACGCTCTGGTTATGTTTTTCCTCACTCAGCGGTGAGCAGCTGCTGGTTCCGAGCTTGTTTTTATTAAAGAAGCAAAACATCAGCTGCCGACGTGAAATCAACTAACTAACTGAAGCTTTATTGCAGGGTCGCCTGCATAGCACACGACCGCGCGACGCACAGTAACCGCACCGTCGGTTTTCGTGTGTCATCGAGGGCATTCATGTGGTGGAAAGAGAATCAACCGAGCAACGCAAAAACGGCGGGTCCCCTTCCAGGCCGCCAACACCATGTTGCCGAGCGGTGTTGCTGGGTTTTGAAAAGAGCGCGGCTCAAGCACTTGATATATTGCACGTATAGCACGTACTTGCTCGTACAATACAACGGATGTATGCGTATGTATTTGTGTAGCCTATCCATGTTGCTGGAAACGGTAACCTCCTCGTACGACCGTCCAAGACCTAGGAAATTAAGCAGTACCAGGACATCATACACTGCGGAACAGCACGCGAACGCATATATTTGGCGCTGCATTACATCAGTTTGTGTTATATGGACCCCATGCTGCATGTTTCAGTCGTCGATCGCGTCAAAACTGGCTGCAGGCAGCGACGAGACTCCGTTTTTCGCATTTTCCGTCCGCATGACACACCGGCCAGAGCTCCAATCGCCCGCATCGCTCATCGCTTGTTCTGGGCTTCCAACCACACCCGCTCGTTTTTTCGCCCCGTACACACAACCCACAAAAACAAATGTCGGCACAAATGTCCAGATCACGTACCGTGTGTGTGTTTTCGTCCCATTTATTCTGGGCGCCAGATGTATGACACTGTGGCTGCACCCGGCAGTCAGTGTGATCTGTGGCTGCACCCGGCAGTCAGTGTGATTCTGCTGTATACGCTTACAAGGCGGTCGGAGTCCTAGGCCGACACGATACACATTCATTTGCTGTTAGATACCGCTTAGCGAACTTACGCCGACGCTTCTAGGTAAGGAGGGGCTGCGTCCTGGCAAACCACGCATACATGCATCCAGCCTCACTGTTAATTAAGCAGAGACCCAGGCGAAGCGGGTGCCTTGCTTGACCCACCAGTTCATGAAACAAGGGCAATTGCTACTGAAAAGCTACCCCCCACTAATAATTTAAAGTATGATAGTGTGTGCCCAACAACGTGGGCGGCGCGGTTACCGCTGTAAAGGGGTCGTACAAGGGCGAGATATCATCATGTGTTTGTGCGTATTCGTACTGTTGTTCCTTAAGAGGGGCTCAGCCCCGAAAAAGGGTGTGCAGTACGCGACAGATGTCAAGAATCTGACAATTAAGAATTTCAGGCTATGTTTTGGAAAAGTAAATAAGAACAGGGCCTCTTTTGTAATGAAAATAGCAGCTGGAAAATAGTGTATGACACACCCTACCCTGCCTTACATAATAATTCCAGCCTGGCCAGAGATAAGAGATTCTCGAGTCGCGTACTGTATCTACCAGCCCACAACAACAAAAACAACCCTCTAAAGGACAAGCATGGTGACTGAACAAATCGGCGTGCAACAGGAGTTATGTACGTACATGAGTTCAGCACCAAACAACCGTGCTGGTGATGAATTCTCAGTTTGTCAAAACTGAGTCTCTATTTCGGTAATTCAAATCCTGTCTGTCTGTCTGTCTTACTTGGTTTTCCCCCCACAACAGTCTCAACCCCTCGGATTTTTTTTTCTCGAAATCCCTTGTCTGACCCCCCCCCCAACCGCACAGACCCTCTCCGTTGATCACATTACGGGC
>JBBMKB010105627.1:0-10055 GCA_037833945.1 Alaria marginata
CGCGGTCACCCTTCGCATAGCTTCGCGTAGCGCTAGCTGCGGCAGAAAACCTGGTACAAGAAGCGTCCAACATGTGTAGCCCCTCACAGAAAACGCCGCCGAGAGGTATGTAAAATCCTTTCTTTTCTAATTATTTTGATTCCATCAACGTCTACTAATAAATTGCCCAATTCTTCACGTCGGGTGCACCAAAAACGTGACCCAAATTACATACGGCGCAAAAGCTTCGTGACTCAAATTACCGACGGCAAGGCGTTTCGTGACATCGCGACACACAAAAAAAGACAACCAAACCATGGAGGTTGCTCCGGCCTCTGGTACGGCCGCTGGCACGGCCGCTGGCACGACCGCCCCCTGTGAGGAAGTATCTACTGCTGTTGACGAGTACGGTTGGTCAGCTGCAGCAGACTCTGCTGTATTAGCGGCTCTAGACGGGTTGGGCACAAGCACAGACCAGGCATCCTCCAGCGATCCTACTACGGCAGTGGCGGCAGCAACGGGGAACAGCGCGACCGAGGCTTCTCTTGTAGGCCCTGGCTCGGAAGATGCTGAGGATGAATACGGCGAACCGCTGGTCTTGTCCGCAAACGAAGAACCTGCCTTAGCGGCAATGGAAGTGGCGGCGGCAAAGCACAAGGAGCGTGCCGACACGATTGAGGGCGCGATTGCAGAGAGGTTGGCCTTGCTGAAGCAATTGACAGGAACAGGAAAACGTGGACGACCAATGTGAGAGATGGATCGTCTGTTTAACTTTCGCGGACTGGTTAGTGTCGGCACACAGAGCATGTAGACTGCCAGTGCACACGGTAGCAATGCACACGGCAATCGCACAAGCAGCGGTAGCAGCAGCAGCCGTAGGGCCACCGTATGATGTACCTGGTACCAGGTATCTATGCTACCGGTATCATGTTGTTCACCATTTTGTCCGGAAAAGTAAGGACCGTTTGGCGTTTATATTCATCTCAAACGATCCTTACATTTAAAATCAGAATGCTAATTATTTTTACAGCAGTCGTGGTCCCGCATTAGTGCGGTGTCCTTTAGTGCTGGGCCCCAGTTTAGTGCTGCGAAATATCTTGTCACGGTCTATTTATACCTGGTATACTTGAACGACTGTAGTGCAGGGTTTCACTTTAGTGCGAGTATTATCATATGGTAAGGTACCGCACTAATGAAGAACCACGACTGCTTGTATCATATTCGTATCATACAGACTCGGGTGTACAGTAGTATCATGAATGAGGATGTGCCTCGCATCCTCTGCACGCGAGCCACCGCGTCCACACCACCACCAGTGCATCGAAGCAGGTGCAAATAAGTATATTATTAATAGCACCGGCAACGTTTGTACTCATAGTATGCCATGTAGTGCCTACAGTAGTACGACAGCTTAAGGCAACGAGACGGTAGTACTTTGAGTGGTGCCACTAATAACTACTGCTGTAGTGCTGCTCGTAGCTGCTCGTACTCGTACATATGACACGGCGGTATGGGCTACTCTTTATACCATGGCAGACCGTAGTATCCGTATTGGTGTAGCTCTGCTTCTGCTGCTATTAATAATAGATACCAGGTACCCGTACCTGGTGCATGGCCAAATAGCCAGGAGACGGCAGTTGCAGCCAGTCGCACCGTAAGGAGATATCATCACATTATTTTTACTGTGTGTACGTCTACTGTAGACGGCCGTCTCCTGATATCTTTGCTGGTATTATGTCATCGCTTGTATCATATATACCAGCATATTTTATCAACGGAGTGGAGTATTTACTGTCAGCAGCACTACGTGGTGTGGCTCAGATAGTGCTGTTGCTATAGAGGCTTGTAAACAGTACTGCCGCCGTGCCAGGTATCATATCACTGATGGCTGGCAAAACAAAGCCTGTGTGTCATAAATTAACACACTTCGTTTGTCTCTTTCCCTTGTGTGCAAAACCCGTTCGTATCTACATCCATCCCTCGTGTCTTATATTTCTGAGCAAAGGAAAGGCGTCGCGGAGAATAAGAAGCGCCTTGGTCACGAGTTGATGCTCTTGTACAAAGGCATTTTGCCCTCTGAGGAAGAGAAGCGTGCGCCGCCGACCAGGGGTGAATTGCTCGCCTCCGCCTCGGGTAACTACGCCAGCCACCTAGCTGCCCCCACAAGCATACGCCCTGTAGGCCGTGCCGGCGTAGCGAAAACCACGACAACTGTTTCCCCGGACGACGGCAAAGGGCGAGAAGAAGCTAGACTGCCGGCGAGGGACGGCCGTGGGGAGGAGGAGGAGGAGGAGGAGGAGGAGGAAGAGGAGGAGGAAGGCGAGAAGCACGAGGAAGACGATAAAGATGCCCAGGAATCAGATTACTACGCGATGTCGGTGTCGGTTAGGAGAACAATCAAGCAGGTAGGTGATGAGGCCTGTCTGTAAATTGTACTGGCAGTCCACTATTGGCAGTACAGTTCCACTGTTGGCAGTACAGTAGTCTCGTAAAACTGTCTCCTCGCACGTACCTGCACCTATAATATGATACCTGTAGCCTCATAACTTGCGCTGTCTGAGTTTTGTCACCCCCCCCCCCATTATTCGCAGGTTACTAAGCAGGTCGGAAATGGAAGATTGGCAAAGAGGCAGTCGCCTGTATTTCTTCCAGACGACCCTACGAAGGCGCCGTCAAGAACCAGCATGTTGCCTTTTGTCCAACCGCCCGTGTACGTACACGCCTGGCACCTTTACTACGCATCAGCGGGTGTGCCATCCCAACCACCATGCCCGGTGCATGGGTGGCAAGCCGTGGAAGAGGGAGAGGTGATAATTTATCATGTAATTGCTGAATTTTGACGATTTCAATCACAGTATACAAAAAGAAGCCATGTGCAGTGCGCCAGGTTGCAGCATCAAGTGCACGGCGGTGGTATACGTAGTAGTTTTGGGACATCGCAAGTACAAGGTTAAAGTTGCAAGCATAGAGTGAAATATAAGGTTATAAAGGGGTGATACAACCTTTTATTTCGTTTTTACGGGACGATAGTACAGGACACCTACAGCAACAAAAACAGGGAAATAAAATAAGAAAGGCACGCTGGCATTTCCAGAAAACTAAGAAATCCGGGAACCTTTAGTCTGAATATAGTGTAGAACCCCCCCCTCTCCCGAACACGAAACCCAGCCCGGGTCGGTGTTCGTGATTCTTATAATAGTATATATGATATGATACATCAGTATTCATGGTTCTTGTTTTTTACCCTGTACTGTATGCTCCCACCCAGGTAATCAGCCGGGGGTATACGAAAGGTCGGCGAGTCTCGGGTACCTTTCAGGACATCTTCATGGTGGGAACCAGGCATCAATGCAAGGACTGCAAGGCTCGTCGCGAGATGCTTCAGGTGCGTAAACCCTCCATGCTGTACAGTACGAGCACCCTTTGTATCAATTATTAATAATTGAATCGTAAATTCAGGCTTGGTTGCTCGAGACGCTACATAGAAGTACCGGTATTGCGTATGAAAAGGTGCTGAAATAAATCGAAGGGGGAATAAACAGCGCAATAAGCAACACGAACCGTCCAACAAAGGTAACACGAGAAACAGGGTGGCTGTTGTGCCTCGTATGCATAAGAAGCGGCCGTTAAAACCACAAACAACATGGCACCGAGGCTGTCACCTGGGTGATCATCTCGCGCGGTCGGGTTTTCAGCGATGCTGGTCCCGAGCTGGTGGATCATCCACGCGTTTGACCATACTATTACGAAAAAAGTAATGACAGCTGTCGACGTAAAATCAACTGACTGAAGGTTTTACCACGGTTATTTTACCCCGGCAAAGACGCGATCCTACCGCTATGTTTCCGGCGACATAAATAAGAAACACCTGGAATAAAGCAAGAAATTTGGGCTGACGATCATAGTAATTTATGTAAGAAACTGTCCACCAGAATCACTTATGGTTCGGGCACACAACATATGGTATGAAGATGGGGCCAAAACAAGCGTTTCTTATTATTTAGTAGTAATAGAGGGCCCGTGCTCTATACTGTGCTCTGTCGCAGATGCGATGCTTGCAAGTGGCGTAGTTGTATTATGCATCAGTGGAACTATGCCTGAAAATCAAGTTATGGTTTCTTCCTGGCCGTTGATACGTTGTTACTGGTGTTACAATTGCCAGGCCCATGCAGATGAGTGCAAGGACAATGACGACGAGAAGAAACGCCGCATTGCCGCAGTGAAGGAGTGCTCCTTCATGTTCCAGTCGTACGATCCTGCCGTCACTAGGTTGTACACGGCGCGGTACCCCTGGATCGGAGCGACAAATAAGGCTGTCGTATGCACTCGCAAAACGGCCATGTCCGTAGAGCTGGCGTATTTGCCCAAGCGGTTGATGACAACAGGCGAGTGCACGAGTTTAACTTACTACATGTGAACACAATTATCCGTATGGAATAGCCGCCGTTTGATAAAGTATGTTTTTAACGTAGCTGGGGGTGTTGAATGCATCCCTGACTATATCACTCATGCGCTTGTTCGCTAATCGTCAGGATCGAGCCCCTACGACGTTATGAAGCTGCTGAAAGAGATGAAGGGTGTGCAGTTCACGCTTGACCTATTGGTGTACTACGGATTCCAGCAGTACATCAGGAGCATAGATTCGCCTCTTTTTGAGCAACCAACACTGCCAAACCTCATGCAGCGAAGGGCTCGGGGCGCAGCAGCGACAGGGGGGGCACACGGACCAGTGAAGATTATGACCCGTAAGGGACATACTCCGACATTTTCGTGTTCGGCGTGGGCATTGGGGATGGAACTAGTTTGCGTGTCGCGAGCTCGGATCTGGTTTGTGGCAATCAAGTTTAATGTGTTTGATGGGGGATGTTTGGTTTGTTCGACAATAATACACTTATGATTGATAATCATGTCTAATCTTGTGTGACTGACGGATAAACGTTTCCCCTCTGTGCCCATCCCAATCCTTTCGCAGGATGCTTCTCTCTCTATTTTGGGACATTCCGTTCTCCGGCGTTTTTACCTGGAGTACGCGGATTGCCACGCAGACTTCGAGGCGCAATGGAGAGAGTCAAACATCGTGTCGGATGTATTGCAGGTCGACCATACGCTCAAGGTCTTCATGGGCGGAAGGGTGAGGCAACTGTTGTTGAGCAAACCGCTGGTGGACATCTCGCGCTTAGCCTTACTGCGTTTCGTTTGCGGCTTGCGCGCTTGCAATACAACAGGCGGTGAAATGCCCGAATGTTGAATGGGAGGAGTCACTCCGGCGAGTAGCTCAAACCCGATCATGAAAAAGGGGGTACCCCTCCTACCGTAGCCATGGTCTCACACCGACTGCGTCGCTTGCTGTTATTGAAGATTTCGGGGGTTCGAGCTTACAACATTCGCGCCACGGTGTGGTCCAGCAGTCAGCTGTGCCCGGCGTTAGCCATTCACACTTCCACGACCAGTTTTGACGACAAAGCTCTAACGCTTGCGTGTAAGGCCCTGCTCAAAAACTGGCGCGAGAAAAACGGCGGGAAGGTGGATATCAAGGCCGTCTACATCGACAACCCCAACCGTGACGGCAAAGGCGCGCAGAGGCTTTTCGAGTTGAAAAGCAGCATCCCAGGTGGGCAGGTCACCTCTCTTCTTCAAGCGTCCTATTTCCCCCATTTCTTTGCCGGCGTAGTACCCAACCAGTCGTTGCTACTCGTACATGGTGTCCGACCGATAGCGTAGGAAGTAATCGGTTGGAAGCCTGTAGACCACGAACAGTACTTGACATGTCTCTTGACGTTTGAATGCCTTGACTCTGTTCAAAATAGTTTAACAAAACGACTTTTGGATGCCTCGACTCTGTACAAAATAATTTAATAAAACACATACCTGGTAGTAACATATCGCTCTTCCCGTATGCCCCCCATTTCTTGACGAGTATGTTACACTCTGCTGCCTCGATTTTCCTCCCACCCCGAATACTGTAGAGGACCGCCAGTTCCGCTTCAGCGGACAGATTGACCTTGTCACGACTGGCGAGGAGGCCGATGCTGCAGCCGTGAAGCTCAGGTCAGCCGGAGTGGTGGGCTTCGACATGGAGTGGCACGCACCCCGTGTGCGTGGTATCAGCCCAAGTAAGACGTCAGTGATCCAGATCTGCAGCAGTCGCGACTTCTGCGCCGTGTTTCAGATGGACTGCTTCGAGAAGATGCCAGCTAGCTTGGTGGATTTCCTTTGCGACGTGGGGATTTTAAAGGTGAACTGTGTTTTTGTATGGTGCAAATGTATGTCCGTGTGGTGATGAACCTTCGGTTGTGTCATAACTGCGCCGGCCTGCTGATCGACTGTGACGTTGACTGAGACGACAAAAACGTTTGTTTGTGCTGCTCGTCTTTGAAGGTCGGCAACAACATCACGGCGGACGTCAAGAAGCCCCACAAAGACTTCAAGGAGCTGAACGGAGGTGTCGGCCCCTTTGCTGAACTCACTAGCTTGACAGCGCAGCCTTTGCTGAAACGGTTTCTTGCTAGTCTGGTGAGGATGGTGTCAGGCATGGAGATGGACAAGGATGTCGGGGGTGGAGCTCTTTTCGACTGGAGGGGTACATCCCTGCCTGCTGCCAACCAGCAGTACGCCGCAGCCGATGCTTGGGCGGGTCTCCATGTCTGGCTTGAGTTGACACGAAAGAAAGCAGGAATCGGGGCGCCGTTGGGGCAGGAGGAGGAGGTCCGGACAAGAGGGGTATCTGGCGGGCTCGGGGCGGGGACGTCTGCTCCCGACGCGGCTACAGCGCCTGCAGCAGAACCGAGTGGCGCTGGTGTGGCGTGGGACTCAGGCCTGGGTGACGGAGGCCGACAGGGGGTAGGGGAGCAGGCCGTCCTAGACTTGCACGAAGATGTACGCGCAGAGGTGGAGGTCGGTGTCTCGCCTCTGGAGTGGCTGGAGTCTTGTGAAGACGACGATGAGGAGGTGGTTCCAGTTGACGACAGTGTGCACTCCACCACCCCTGATGTAAGCCGGCGTTAAGTGGAGTAGTGTTCTTCATGCGATAATATTGTTCTCGTTGACGCGGTGTGTTACCTCCACGTATCTATGGTTTGCGTGTTTTAACCTTGTCGTGGTGTGCCTTCTGCTCTGTTTTGTCGTTTATAAGGTCGCCGCTTGCTTGCTACTTTCGGCGGAGAAAGTTGTGCGCGAGTTTGCCAAGAACGGCAGAGTAACTCCGTTGAAGCTTTCTTCCCAGCTGTCCTCGAGTGACCGTCAGGCCCTGCACGACTTAGCCGAACTGCTTGGTCTTGACCACAAGAGCGAGGGAGAGAGCCTGGACCAGAGACATCTCGTCATCTCTAAGCGTAACGGTGAGCTAATTTCATGCGTGATACCTGATGCTCAATTTAGGCTGGTTCACGTAAAATGTCCAGAACAATTCTCGCGTCCAACGTTCGCGCCGTTTATGGGAGATAGACCCTGAGATTTTGCACACGTATTCTATGAGCCCCTGCCAAACAGCCACCGATTGGGGTGTTTTTTTTCGCCTGGAATCCTGCCGTTTTATTTTATTTCATATTTCGTTCACCTTTGACCCCGATGTTCTGAATAAATAAAAACATTAAAAACGACGCTCAGGCTTCGGAAGCGGGTCCCAACACACGTGTGGAACAAAAACTTAAGTTTACGCCTGGCCAGCTCCATTCGAGCTTCATATATATGACGCTCAATCTCTCTCCTTTCGCGCACTAATACAATCCCTTGAATAACAGCTCCGTCCCGGTTTGAGCCGGACCTCCCCACGTGCGACCTGGAATGGGTACTCTGGAGGGTGAAGTACGACATCCGCCACTGGATGGCCAACTTTTTCCTCATGGCCGCCACAAAGGACTCCGCCTTGTTCAAGTACTTCTGCGTGGCGGTAAGTGATGCCGTCTTCAAGATCATCCCACGCCCGCGCCGAGCTGTACAAGAACACCTCCGGTACTTAGGCCTGACCGACGACGAAATCAAGCGAGTTCGTCGCAAGTACTGGCGAACGAAGGCCCAGTACTGCGTGCCGGAGCCGGAAACTCTGTTGAGGGACTTGACGGATGTATAAGACTTCTTCTGCGACATGGTCGACCCGTCGACTGGCCGAAACTTCTTTAACGCTGACCACGCCAAGAGATTTCGGCACGAGATGACCTACGTTCGCAAGGGTCTGCTGTCGGATATCCCTGGTATTAAGATGTACATCCAGACGGGCACGTACAAGAGTGGGCTGGCGCGTTGCTTCTGCATTCGGAGCTCCTCTGCGCTAGAGGGCTACCATTTGCATCTCCGTCAGGTACACTTGCAATATGTATTTACCCTATGTCTCGTGTAGGCTTTCCCAATGTCGTATCCTACTGCAAGCATAATCCGGACTTTCTTCGCATTCAGGTTATAACGGGCGCATCTTCTTTCTGCAACCCTTCCCCTGGTGTCCAGTAGAATTGCGACATGTCACGCGTTTCAAATATCTCATCTGGGGGACCTTGCTGCGTCCGCCTATCACTGCATGTTGTCGCTCTTTCCTCCGTTTCCCCGTCACCCTTATCGATAATTGTAGGTGATCAGACCGGGGACGAAGAAGGCCTCGCCACGCTTTCTGGAGACGGTGACGAACCTTTTCGACTTCCGGTGGAGCGTCAACGCCTTGAGAAAGCTCGGCCTCATCCCACAGCTCAATGAACATTACGACCTAGAGCTGTACGACATGCTCTATTCTATCACCTCCAAGCTGGGTCTCGCCGACAAGGCAAGTCTCTAGTGGGAAGTTTGTGGAAACATGGCTTTAAGTATTCCTCGCGTTTGCATGTTCTCATTATTGGCTTCATTCGCGCGAAAAACTGGGATGCCGAAAAATAGGTGGTTGGTGGTTATGCCACGAGTGAAAAAATAACAGGCCAAAGAAAATCCGCAGTTATGCTACGAGTATGCCTATAACACGTTGTTTGATGACGGAGGCGTGGGGTGTACTATACCATCAAACGTTCTTGCGGGTGGATCTCGGAAATCGACTGACCAACTAGCCTCCGACTCCAAAATATATTTTGCAGGTCTTGCCCGGACACAGGCCGACCATCGTGAGAGACGAACCTCTTGTGCGTCACGGACTGCACTTTGCCTTGAAGGCCCAGGAGGATTATCTCAGAGCCCAAGCTTCAACGTCGGGTTTGTTCGCGGCGACTTCAGCCCGTGCCTCGGCTAAGGGAGGCTTGCACGTCTCTTTGGCACCGACCGCCCCGGCAGGTGTGTAAGTTGCGCAAAGGCTTGGACTCGTCGAAGGGAGGAGACTGCGAAATCTCAACAACGCTTGTGATGTCAGTTGGATGTTGGCTGATCGCAATATTCTCGACCAGGACGCTAAGATGACTGCCCGTGCTTTGCGCCACGACGTACTCTTGCTTGGACCAGCAGCGAAGCGCTTCGTCAAAGACGCGGTCAGGGATAGCGCTGCGTGGACGGAGCTCAAGCGCAAGGAGTATCTTCAACTCCAGCAGAGGCTTCGATGCGGTTCGCACCAGACTCGGGACGAGTTTGCCACGGTAGCTGCTCCTCAGCCACTGCCAGCTCTCTCGACCACAACCAGAAAAGATGGGCAAGCGACGGCAGTGCCCCTGACGGCAGGTTTTTGGAGGGGCCCTTCGCCACAGGTCGTACTGCACTTGTCCGAAAGCGCAGCATCTGCCGCGGCAACTGCCTGCTGTTCATGCGGCGGCACGGGCGTGCCACCAGCCGTGGCTACAAGTGCTGTTGTCGCAGCAGGGGCTGGCCTGCAGCCATATTCGGCGAACAGCGGCTACATCGGTGAGGCGGCCCAAAGCACGGGAGTGGGCGTGAGAGGTCTGGACGCAGCGATGCCGTCCGTGGGATTTGTGACGGGAGAGATGGCGGCTGTCGCAGGAGCGCAGGCACCAATTGGGGGAGTGATGGGGGCCGTAGGGGAAGCGCAACCGGCTTTTGGGGGAGTGATGCCTGGTGTAGGTGGAGCGCAGCCGGCTTTTGGGGGAGTGCTGCCAGGTGTAGGGGGAGCGCAGCCGGTTTTTTGGGGGGTGATACGGGCTGTAGGGGTGGCGCCCCCG
>JBBMKB010105638.1:0-10054 GCA_037833945.1 Alaria marginata
ATGCAGGAGAGTGATTACCCCCCCCGCCCCCCCCCCCCCCGCTCCCCTCCTCAACCCAGCGCTCCCTCGTCCTTCAACATCCAGCCATGGAGCGTTGTATTGGTCCGAGAGCCCGCCGCGAGAGAACGCCTGGCTACCGCGATGATGGGCGCCAACGGCAAGAAAGTTCTAGCGGCTCCGGTAACCGCTGTATTCTGCGCCGACCTGGGTGAGTCGACTGATGTTACAGTGTTGTGTAATTTCCTCTTTGTTGTTGCGGTCTCCTCGGTTTCACTTTTATTGCGAGCGAAGCTAGTTTCTAGTAAACGACGACGCCAAAAATGTAGGAGCTCTTTGCCACTCTCGTGTGCGACGCGTTCTACCATAGAGGTAGCACTTTTTGGATATCTTGTTCCTGAAAAACGGTGCTCCTTAACACAAAATCGTCGAAATGTCACTTTTTTTTGCAATACGACCGTTTTGTATACCTAGGCCTGAGATAGTTCATCCGGTTGCACTTTCAATATTCTCGAAATCGGTTTTTGGGGTGGGGACAAGACCTTCTCATGTCAGGAGCCCTAGAAGGCAAATACTAATGGTGCACCTCTACCGTAGAATGTGTCGTGCCTGAATCTCCGTGTCCCGCACGACCACCGGACCTCCCAAAAAAGAGCAAACCAGGGAACGGTCGAGTTTTTTCATCTCAAAACACAGTTACCCTTAGGAACAACAGCAGTAGCAGGTACAGTAGTTGCAGCAGCAGGTGCCATGGTTTTGCTTCCCACCAACGCACGCAATTGACGACAGTTACAAGTATCCACAAGCGCGAGTTCCTATTAATAGCGAGAGCCACTGTGTTTTCTTGTATGATGTACGACTTGTTTCAGATACTCGCGTGTAAATTGATTTTGGTTTATTAGATATATATTTTTTCCTGAGGTCTACTCCAGAGTGTTATTAGAGCCTGTCGTGTGACCATGGACTATTTTATGGCCATGAGTTACTGTGAGAACACCAGCATTCCGTCTGTCCACGAACGAATGCGCTTCGTTCGTTTAGTGTCAATTGTTGTACGTACGTAGCTCGGCGTAGAAGATGGTAGTACAGGCTAATAATGCTACTGCTGTAACAACAACGACAACAACAACAACAACAACAACAACAACAACATGACACCCTTCATTCTTCCTTTTGCAAACAACGCCGCAGAACCGTCAAAGCGAATCCACAGGATGGTGGACTTGAGCCGAGAGGCGGGGGTGGCCGAGGTTGACGTGGCAAAGGTGAGCATCAAACAAACTGTTGAATCATCCCGCTCCAAGGGGCGCAGCAGAAGTTTCTGAGCTGCTAACATGAGGAGCTCAAAAACTCACCCGAAACATGACTTCGAAGACATTCGTTCGCGCAGCCCGACCAACGCTTCTAGGCGCTAGTCCTAAAAAAAATGTCCTCGAAAAATGATCGTACCAACCGGTAGTTCCTCACTTAAGGAGCTCAACCGGTCAGAAACGTTTGGCCCAGGAAGTGCAACCCCTACCGTGGGATGGCTCTGTTAACCCCTTGGAATTGGGCTGTGGGTTGGCTGACTATGACTAGTTATTAGTTGGCTGTGGTCAGTCACTAAAATAGGGTTATGAGTTGGCTGGCTGTAAGTCGCCGACTAGTTTTTAGTTGGCTACCAAGGAAGTACAGTATTGCAGTTAGTTGCGTGATTCGTCAAAGCGAATCCACTGGGTGGTCGTCTTGAGTCGAGATATGGAGAGGGCTGGAACTGGCGTGGCAAAGGTATGCGTCAAACTACCGCTTTTGACCCCTTTGGGGCTTCACCCCGTGAGAACTGCACCGACCTTTTAGGGGGACAGACTACTTGGAAATAGGGTTGGAAAATTCTTGCAGTGGGAAAAATAGTTGAAGGGAAAAAAAAATGTCAAAAAAAAGTACCAGGTAACGATTAGTTACAGCATCGGCCACACGAGCCGCTTGGGTAGAGGGGGTGTTCACACTGCAAATGTCAGCAACGAGCTTTACGACACGCGCGTATATAGCTTCGCGATACTCGTACTGCTGCGAACTCTTCGTAGATGGTTGATGGCATTATAGGATTGCACTTGTTATGTTTGTGTTCGATGGAAGTGGGCCCCAAAAGGGTCCATTCTGCAGACTGTAGAACACCAATAGTGTGGAGGGGGGTCTTACGGCCTAGCATGGCTTAGTTCGATACAGATCAACGAGCAGTGAGAAAGCTGAACCCTCTGCCCGATAAAAACGAAGGCACGTACCGGGGGGGAGAAGGGATGACGAGTGGGATGACGATTTGTCCAGAAGGTAGCTGAGAGTTAAAACCCCCTACAAGTTGAACGAGAAAGCAAAAGCGAGCAGATCAACTGTTGTATTGCAGAACGTGCTTGTGGCTGTATCTTGAGAGCTGCGCGTGTTTTTTGCAACGGCCTAAAAAAAAAACGGCGGTGATAACTTGGCGTGTGTACGACTAGGACGACGGTACTGGTGTATTCGCTCGACCGCCCGTTTTTAATTTTGTACATTTTTTTGTGTCCAGGTTCGATCCGCTGGGCTTAAGAAAGCTAGGATAGCGCAGTTTAGCGTAGCTTAGCCTAGCATAGCATCGCATACAAGACAGCTACTGCATACCTGGTACCAGGTATCATACAAGGTCCTTCCTTCCTTCCTTCCTTCCTTCCTTCCTTCCTTCCTTGCTTGCTTACCTCCTCCCTTCCTTCCCCACTCCCTTCCTACCTTGCGTACGTACTTCGGTGCAGTTTTCGCTTGCGGTGAACCTGTTCAGCGGTGAAGGGATCGTCGGCAACGTAGTGCGGAACGCTGTGACTAGCATGGCGTCTCCAATGCAACCAGCGCCTGAGGTGAGGGAATATAAAGTATGATAGATTATGCTCGCGAATAATAAATACTCGAATAAGAACATTAGGGTCACTTTTCGGGGGAGGCTAAGACATTTAGATTAAATATTGTGCTCAGCGGCGAGCGCTACACTAAACCCTTCAATGGCATATTTTAGCATATGCTCAAGGTTGCTCAAGGTTGATGGGCAGTAAGGCTTCAAGCCTTGCTCATATCAGGTATTCCTTGTTGACGGGCTCATACTATGGTACCTGCTGTTCCCTCCTACGCGTACGAGTTGAGATGGAATGTGGCAGTATTGACCAAACTAAAAAACGCGAAATCAACCATAGCCTTACCCTTATCTCATTAGACTATATATGTAATATGTATCGTGTGGGTCTGTAAAGTGGTTGTCGCTTTCCCCGATATTTCAACCCTTGGTCGCCGCCTCGCCCCATCATATCTTCGGGATCCTTCATTAACTGGATACTTAAGTGGCCTCCCCATCTCACCAAATCTTGTGGGTCCTCCATGATAGCTTCTGCCCCCTCTCACCAGATATTTTGGATAGTTTTGTGGCAGCTTGGATCTGTGGATCCTTTCGTCGGTGGATCCTTTCGTTGCCACCTGATGTCATCTTATCCTGTGGACCCTTTGGCTTCCACCTCGTCCCGTCATATCTTGTGGATCACCTTTCGGCCTCCACCCCATCTTATTACATCTTGTGGATCTCACAATCTTATCCTGTAATTCATGTTTTGTGGATCTGTTGGATGTTTTTTTTGTTGTCGCAGGTTGGATCTGCGGAGGCATGGTCTTTCAAGAACACCGCCTTGGCCGCCCAGACGTTCATTTTGTCGTGCACGGCCCACGGCCTGGCCACAGCGCCAATGGAAGGGTTCGATGCAAGAAGGTAAAGACAGCTACCACAAACTGATATTAATATCAACATGATATACTGTAGTGTGAAGTACTTGGATATTCTGACCTACACGGAGCAGCCCCACTCCGAAGGGATATCTTGTATCAGGCACCAAATGGTACTTCAAGCATACCTTAATACACCTTGGGAAATTGCTGTAGGCGATCGCAGTATCCGCCAGTACCAGCACAGTATTACTTCGAAGAGGTCAGTTCTTCAACGGAAGCACAGGGGTCCATTCTTGAACGGAACCATGCATGTACCTGGTAACCATATTTTGCTGTTTTGTACCAGTTTGATCGTGAGTATGGTGCTGTTTTGGAGTTCAGGATCAAGTATATTAACGATCAAACTGGTGGGCCAAAGTGCCATTGGAAGGCTTCGATGCTCGAAAGTGACGACGGCTTCCACAAACTACTGTTAATATTATATACTGCTGTATCATACTGTAATGCAGCGCCGACGGCATGCGTTGGCGCTCTGTTCTCCCGTGCGGTGCTTAATTATGTAGGTTGGACGATCGTATATATGGTACGAGGATGTTTCCAATTCCAGCAATAAGAAGTATGGATTATGTGTGTCGCCAATGGAAGGCTTCGAAGCTCGACGGTGACCACAGCTTCCATAAACTCATATATATTCATGGCTGCCGAACGATGTGACGTAGTCGTCTACCTACTACTAATAAAAAAAATATGACAACATAAACCAGTGTTGGGGTTAGGGAGATCGATCTAGGGTCAGGACCGAGGTTAGAGTTTGGGTTAGGGCTGGGTAACACTTTAGGATCAGGGTTAGGGTTAGATCAAAGGTGGGGATAGGCGTGGATACTCATCTACGGTGTTGGTAGTAGACTCTTCTAAACAACAAGAACATACCAGGCATACTGTTTTGGCGGGGTTTGTTTCGTTTCCTTTCTTCCATCTCTGCTGCTACAGCGGTAGCTATTATTGATACCTACAGTAGTACTATTTGACTGCCGGTGCCTTTTAAAACCCGTCTGGGACCCAGGTGTGGCAACCTAAAAAGCGTATATCAATATCGTAGTGCGGTATTATCAACCTTCTATTAATTGGAAGAGCGTGCAATAATACAAGCACCATCATGCTGCATGCGTGTCGTATATCCTTTCCGTTGGTTGCCAGCACTTATCTCCCACCCCAGCTGCCCGGGCTCCTTCGTGTGGCCAATGAATGCTGTTCTCGTCACATATATTTCGACCTTTTTCCCCTCGCAAGCGAGTCTCAAGTCTCAAAAGGGGTGATGCCATTCTCAAAGTTCCTCTCTCCCTCCCCCTGCCCCCCCCCCCTTTCTTCTCCGGCTGCGCAGAGTTCGGGCTGTGCTTGACGTGCCGGATCGATACGGCATCCCGATGGTCGTTTGCACGGGCTACCCCACACCTTCGAAGGCCGGGGGCGGGGGTGACACGGGGGGCGAGACCGGTGGAAAACGGTGGCGATATCCAGCGGAAGAAGTGGTCTTTGACGGAGCGTTTGGTGTTGGAATGGCAGGAATTGATCCGGTGGTACCGTAGATGGGGGAGTTTGTAGACGGATGTTGGCGTTTTTGGCACTAAATGGGGGGAACGCGGGGGGGGAGACCGAAGGAAAACGGTGGCGATATCCAGCAGAATAAGTCGTATTTTTGCCGGAGCGTTTGGTGTTAGAATGGCAGGAATTGTCCAGGTCGTACCGTAGAGAGGGCTAAACCTAAATGCAGGGCTGGTCGGCAAGAAATTTTCTGCAGGTCGTTTGGGGTCAATTTCAGTGTTGAACCTCGGCCCAGAATAACCTGACCCCAACCCTCACCCCAACCCTTTGGGGCGCTCGAGGTTGACAGAGGCAGTCGCGCGGCTCCGCAGCGTGTTTTGTGGGCGTTAAAAAAATCCGGGTGGCTGAAAGGCCAGCCTCGACCAATAATACCAACCTCCGGCATGAATGTTTTGGCTTGCCAGTCCTGCATTTTAGGCGGAGTCGCCGTGGATGGCGATTTGCATATTGTGTTGGCGTTTTGGCACTTGGCAGGCGCGTGTATGACTCGTTATTAGTAGTAGCGGAAGCAACCTTTTCGTTTTTTGTTGTTGGGTGGCGTCATGCGTGAACAACAAGGAAGATCCTTGGGCTGCGACGTTGGCCGTTTGTTTTCGGAGAAAGCGACAACAGGAAAAACCGACAAAATTGGAAGGGCGACATAAGGTACATATCCTGGACACACGCTACTGCACGGATATTTTTCGGAGGCTCTTCACTTGAAGAGCGCTTGCTTCACTCCACCCCAAAACGTAGAAATGTTGCACAACCTGATGGCCAATCCCCATGGCCCAGGTAGACCTTGAATCATGTTTATTTGCAAGACACAAACGGTAGTCCCACGATGTTGGGTATGGTGATTCCTCAGGTGAGGAACCCTCAGCCATCCCACGGTAGGGGTGCAGCAATAAGTTTCTGAGCTCCTGACATGACGGGCTCAATATCTCACCTGAAAAATGACTTCCAAGCTTTTCGTTCGCGCAACCCGATCACCATTTCTATCCGCTAGTAACATTTCTATCCGCTAGTAACGTTTCTATTCGCTAGTCCTAAAACAAATGCACTCGTAAAATGATCATACCAAACCGGTAGTTCCTCACTTCAAGAGCCCAACCGGTCAGGAACGTTTAACCTAAAAAAAGCGCAACCCCTACCGTGGGATGAGTCGTCCGTCACCATGCTCACCTCTCGTCCGGTCGGTTAGAACCTTTCCTCGTGGCGACGCAACACAGGGTACCATATACCACTTATTCGAGAAATTATTTGCTGGCTGTGTGGCCAACCTTCGATTTGCTTGCGATTTGAGACGGGAGATGACGGTTCGCGCCTCGTCGCGCTCTCGACCCCCGGCGGCTCCTGCGGAGGGCTGATTATATTTATGCACCCCCCGGATGGGATCAGGTCCGGGTGGATGGGATCAGGGTGCCAGTGCAAAACATTATGTGTGCGTGTGTTCGCCAACGAAAATTCCCGAAATATCAGTAGTTGTCCAGTCAAGGGATTTCTCGAAAAACTGGTAAAAGCTCTACTGACGCGATACGCAGGCGAAACTGGTATATAAGGGGCGACACCTAAAATTGCAAACCGGGTGTATGCAAAAAATGATACGATGCTGTATACGATAAGAGGTGCATCCACTATTTTCTGAGAAGGGGCTTTTTACCTGACCCAAAAATTGATTTTGAGAAGAAAAAAAAAAGTGGAACCCGACGAACAATCCCATATACGGCATGGGGTATAAGAAACAAGCCACATCGCAAAACAAAAAATGACATTCCGACGATTTGGGGTTAAGGATCCCGTCATTCAGAAACAAAAAAATGCCCTTATCTCATGTTTTTATCACACCTCTACCCTGCTCCCGCTTGGCACCCTGATCCTACCCCAACCTGATTCCACCCCAACCTGATCCCTCCAAATGAATCCTGGGTATCAAAGTTAGCCGCCGGCAGCGCCCACCAAGCACCCTGATCCCGTGCTTACCTGATGAAAAAAAAACGAGGGTTTCCATCAAATGGGCTCAGGAAAAATCCCAAGACATTGAAATCAGCATATTCCTCCGTTTACTGGTCTGCTCTGTGGGCTGAACCTCCACGTAGTCTGACTGGCCAAAAACCTAGAAACGGTAAAGATGTGGTTTCTACGCCAGTTTACGGTACCAAACGGAAATGAAATCAGCTCGAGGCCCAACAAACCAACAAACCTTTACGGTATAGCGGATCCAATCTCCACGATGTACCGTTTCGTGGCGGCCCTTGTCTGGTGAGTGAAATTAATAGCATACACCGTTAACGTTTTTGTGTATTGAATGCAAATCACGAACGCCAGCAAATTCGAGGAACACGGCGAACCTGAAACCGTAATCTCTACACACGAAAGGTACTCAGCATACCCAGGGTCCGCACTGATTATTTTTCCTGCTACTGCTGCAGACCAAGATACGAGTTTCATGGTCACAAGTGATTATTCATCATACCATCTTTTTGCCATTCGACAATGTGTATCAGGTGCTTCAGCGTCGATCACCCCATCAAAACAATTCCAGAAGTAAGAAGAAAACCAAGGAAAACCAAGGAAGGAAACATACGCACGAAGTCTAACCCCCATGTGTACCTACTTCCGGCTTAGATCATTTTTTTCATCCGACAGTGTGCAGCATGAGTTCAACGTCAATCACCCACAAGCCTTCTTACAACAAAGAAGAAACACACCAAGGGAAACTAAAAAAGGAAGAAAAAAAAAGTATTTGCCATCGGGAAACAAACGTGTTTTTATAATAGCTTGAGCTTCAACGTCGATCACTCACACAAGCATTCCCAGAAATAAAAGAAAAGCAAGGAGACTATTATACGAAAAAGCAAGGAAACTATTATACGAAATAGAAATAAAAAACCATGCTATTGTAGCTGTCGATATATGACACAAACAATACACTGCTGTTGTAAAGATCGCCGATTGCGGACGGTGAACGACATCTTGGATTATGGCTGATTTGGCTGGCTGATTGGTCTCCTAGTCGATGACAGCTACATACAGTAGTGGTCCCTCTATAGTGCCGGTGTGTGCCAGCCGGAAATACCGGCACTACAGCGGCAACCGGCACTACTCCGCATACTGCCACTCCTGGCTGTTCACATCTGCGGCGATCGATTTCACAGGCACTATAGCGGGCAGCCGGCACTACTCAGCCGGCACTATAGAGGGACCTCTACTGTATATCTCGCAGATAGTGTCGACTGCCGCATGCTACCATAGGGGTATCATAGCACTGGAAACTTTCCGAGGCCCCTCCTTCACTTGAGGAGCTCTCTACCTCATCCTAACACTGACTTTGAAAAAATATGCAAGTGCAACCCGATGTACAAACCCCACGGCCTAGGTATTTCTACGAAAAATACAGTGAATAAAAAATGTCATTCCAACGATATTGGGCAGCTATGAATAGCTCCCCAGTTGAGACGCCCCCCCGTCAGTCAGGGCATGTTGGCCGAAAAATGCTATACCCCTACTTTATAAAAAATATTTCAAATACGTCAGCTGTGAGTCCGATCAAATTAATAGTCGATACTCATCTTTGCAAGCTGCGTAATACTCCGGCCGCACTTTTTTCATCGTAGCACGCTTGGACCACCAAAATCCAATAGAGAGAGCCTTCGCCCGTGGGTCTTTTAGAAAACTGCAAAAGTTATCTGACACTAATTCCAAGGAGTTTATCCCCAAAAACATGGGTGCCGTTCCAAAGGGTTAGGCCAATAGCCATACGCCTCTCACCGCACTCTAGATGTACGAATTAAAAAATTAAAAACCCCTTCAAACAAAAACGTAAAACGCAGTACGTACAACCAGGTTGTGACCCTTTTGCCACTGCAAACAAGATCCCGCACAAATTCCGCGTGGTTTGCCCCCTCAAAACGTTAATGTCCAAAAAATTGGGCTCAGTTCTTAAAGGGGTTAAGAACAAGAACAAGACCACAAACGAAACAGCCCTTGTAAAAATGCCAAAAGAAAAACGGCGAGCGATATGATATAATACACGTTTTCTTTTCAAAGGTAAAAAAAATAAAATCGTTTTTTTGGCAGGCGAGTCGCCTACCGCCTACACTCTGCCGCTAATCTACTACTGTCTCACAGCAGCATCATAGACTGCACGTCGGACAGATCGCGATCTAGATAATCTAGATCCTATATCTGTCCGTACCGTATGTTGAGAAGGATCTGTGTAGTGTAGTTCCTACCCAACCAATGATACATGTGCCAAATCACGCAGAGATCATCCGGGTCTTAAGAGAAATGTCGAACAAGGATTTCCACCTATAAAAACTTCCAACCTATTCATAAAAAAATGACCAATCGGAAAACTACGGGAACGAAATGCCTTTATTTGCCCGGCAACATGATCAATAGGGCCATGCAGATCATATAGATCAGGGATATATCTGTCCTGAAGACACAGATCACGAAGGGGGGATCTGATCTGTCCAACGTGTGATAGACTGTTAGAGACATACCACAACCACTGAGCTGACAGTCAGCGCTGACCTTGAGCTCAGAGATTGCGGTTTAACTCGAATATGGATATAGACCCCATGGCTTGACAGTCGCGCTCTAAGGGACCCTCAATTCTGGCCTTACTTTTTGACCCGATCGCAGTCCCGTGGGTTTCAATTTTCGACGGCGTTTCCTGTTTTGCACCGCTGCATGTTTTCTACTTGCTGCGGTGGCTGCGGGGGGACAGGAGGTAACCCCCCCCCCCCGGGGATGGGAG